>JANRMT010062823.1:19674518-19685322 GCA_026402145.1 Polypterus bichir lapradei | reverse complement strand
TCACTGTGTGTGTCTCCTATATGATATATTTAACTGACATTTTTTATCGTAACAACCAACGATTTATACGGGAAAATAATGACTATTAACAAGGTTGCCCAAAATTTTGCATCCCACTGTATCGCACATAAACAAGTAGTATTGCCTTGTTGTCAGTATCAGTAGACTCATCAACCTGAATTGCATACCAAGGTGACTTATTAATCCTCTCCAACAACCGTGTCTCAATGTCCTCTGCTATATCCTCAATTCGTCTAGTGACGGTGCTTGCCGAAAGTGGAACCTGTGCTATCTTTTTAACAGCAGCCTCTCCTAGCAGTTCACGGCAACTGTCCTTAGCAGCGGGCAGGATCAATTCCTCACCTATAGTAAAAGGTTTCTTCAATTTAGCAATGCAGTTAGCCACTAGGTATGAAGCTCTCAGTGCACTCGCATTTGTGGAGGTGGTGGCCATTAGCAGTTGCCTCTGTCCATGTTGTTCATGTTTTCTCCTTTCAAAAAATTGCAAAGGCTTGTCTTTTAACACTAGAATTACCAGAGCCTACGAAAAAACTCGTAATTCCGTCCCACCTTAAATTGCTTCTTAAATCCCTTCACACCTCTCCGCCAGCGTCCTTTGTCTTCTAAATGTGCTGATAAAGAGAAGCTAGGAGCAGCCGGCTATTCCATCCCCCCACCAATTTAGAACGTGCACGAACTTCTCCCAGCTCAGGCCTTGATTGAGTATCTGGGAGTGAAGTGGAGTTTTAGAGTGGAAATAATAGATCGTTATTTGGAACTCACGCATTTCATGTCTGTTCCGTTTCTACAGTAATCCGTGTAAACACATTGTTAAAACAGAAACGTTTTTTATATTCTAGTAGTAGATGACAAAATGTAGGCATAAACTATATAATGTATGAAGCCTGAAGTCCAAATAACAAAGAAACATTTTCACAAAAGGTTCAAATATAACACAATTGCGCTTTTATTCAAAAATATAACTGCAGAAACAAAAAGCCGCCTTAACATGCGACATTGACGGCCATTTATCATAACTGCCTCCGTAGTGCAATAGAATCAGTTCTCGCCTTGGACTCAAAAGGTCGCGAGTTCGATCCTGCACCATTCCGTTTTGAGAAGTAAACTGCTCTTAGTCTTACTATTTTAGAGTAAAAGCATACATTTGATTTCAGTCTGTAACGGCCGGTGCAATTTATGATCCTTGTAAAGGTTAGCTTTGTTTTTTTTTTTTAATTCACTTTTCATTCTCTCAGTCGCGTTCAGAATCAATCCATACAACCCCATCTGACACGGCTGTTTTCACTAAAGACGCGCTATAGCTCTGCAGTGTATCACGATGCATACTAACGCGACCCCACCAAACGGTTCTGACACACAAATGCTGGCGAAGCTGCCGCCTTCGTATCTCACCGTCACTTGATTTTCTTTTTATTCAGTTTTATTGAGTGTTCCTGCTAGTCCCCGCATGTTGCTGTATGCTGTTTCTTTTGTACTCCAGGACATGCAGAGGAGAGAATAGTAAAGAGCAGTAACTTTGGCGCTATATGCAATAATCAGACACTCCCCATCTACCCGTGTCGCTCAAACACAGGAACATATGTTGGTGTAAAAGTATAACAAAAGTGCACTTTTATTCAAGTGCACTTTTTCCATCGCCTTTTCCTATAAGAAGCAATGTACACACTTCTCTCTATGCTGTGGTTTCTATTACACACCTGAAAGAAAGAGACAATATATGTGAAAATATAATCGCACTAATGCAATATTATTTGAAAACGAACAGCGTCAGATCGGGTGTGAATTTATGCAGGAACTGGAAATTCTCTGATGCGGGACCTTCCCCAAGGGAAGAAAGTACAGTGTCAGGTGCTCATTCAGTGTAATAGGAACCATAGCACAGAGAGGTGTGTGCACTGCAACAAGTACACGTGTCGTAAATGTAGGAAGGACGGTCCTTGGGTGTGTGGGAACTGTTAATATTTGAATGTGATGATTTTATATAGCACGGAATGAAAATCAGCACTTCTTAGCATTGCACCATGCAAGCTGTCGTATCAATCGCCTACTGTAACTTGCTTTCTTTTTTCTTCGGTTATACAGGTAGTCTTGAATAAAAGTACACTTGTTTTGTTTGCGAAATGAAGTGTCTGCGTGCACTTTTCGTGGCATTACACGTGTATTTTTTGAGCATGCCCGTTTGAGCATGCTCAATCACAGGAACATAAGTTGGTGTAACATAAGTTCTAGGTGCCGAAGCAGTTTTGAAGGCTTCATAGCCTCATTTGCTAGCATGTCGCCACATATTATGCAGAGTGGGCTTGGTGCGTGAGAATCACCCGTAGCGATAAACCCGTATTTTAAGTAGGAATCCTGATATTGTCTATTAAATGCAGCTTTCTTTTTCTTGGAAGTCGAAGGCTCTTCTTCTGTCTCCTCATTGGGCCTTTTTCCCTTTCCAAAGAAGCTCTCCAAAGACGTTTGTTTTTTACTCATTTTTGCTAGCTTGTAGGTTAAAATTACCCCAACCTTTTTGTGACCTAGGACCTTTTTAATTTGGGTAATTTTTAACACGGACCAGGTTAGGGGAGGGTAACAAAAGGTAATGAAGTGCGCAATATATAAATTATTCACCAAGTGCGTTGGCTTATCTGCACCTATGAGCCACAGATGGAAGCGTTTTCCAAAATAAAACAGCCTCCTTATCCGTTTGGCTCAGCCCTGCACAAAATGCTCTACAGACCGGTACCGGTCAGGCCCGGTGGTTGGGAACCCCTGAGTTAAACTATCAATATATGGAGTGGACCCTCCATACCTTTTTCTTTGTCCAAATTTCCAGAACATCTACACCAAGTGATGTCAGACCAGGCCAAAGAAAATCATCCATGGCACCACCCATCCCAACAATGGCGTCTTCTGTGTGTCGCAGTCAGATGAATGCTGTGTCTGCAGTCTCGGGTTCTCGGCGGTTTCACCCAACGTTAAATCTCGTGTCCAGAACCTGAATATTCTGTTTTATGCTCATGCTCATTTTTATCATCTGAGGATGATGTCAAAGCAACTGTCACACACGTGTGCATGGGAGGCACCTAAAGGCCTCAAAGGAAGGTAATTCCAGGCCGAACCAGGGGGTGGCGAGGTGCACTGATTCTCTCTCTCTTTCCACTGCAGACCCGTTATGGGAAATTCTGCCTGGTCTTCATGACGTCAGGTCATTTCCGGTCCAGATGACGCCACTTCCGATCACAAGCCCGATGACATTACTTCCGGTTCAGACGACACAACATCCAGTCACGAGCCCAGTGACATCACTTCTAGTCCAGATGACACCACTTCCGACCACAAGCCCAATGATGTCACTTACGGTCCAGATACCGTCACTTCCGATCACAAGCCCGATGACATCACATCCGGTTCAGATGACGCCACATCCAGTCATGAGCCCAGTGATGTCACTTTGTGGTCCAGATGATGCCACTTCTGATCACAAGCACAATGACATCACTTCTGGTTCAGACGATGCCACATCCGATCACAAGTCCAGTGACGTCACTTCCTGTCCAGACAACACCACTTCCGAATCACAAAGCCTGATGACATCACTAGCTGGTTCACATGATGCCGCATCCGGTCACTTGCCCAGTGACGTCACTTCTGGTCCAGACCACGTCACTTCCGATCACAAGCCCGATGACGTCACTTCCAGTTCAGATGATGCCACATTCGGTCATGAGCCCAGTGATGTCACTTCTGGTCCAGACCATGTCACTTCCAATCACAAAGCCTGATGACATTGCTTCCAGTTTAGATGACGCCATATCCGATCATGAGCCCAGTGACTTCACTTCAGGTCCAGACTATGTCACTTCCGATCACAAGCCCAATGACATCACTTCTGGTTCCGGTCATAATTACCTCTCTTCCTCTGCCACACATTAAAAAGCCTGCATCTCAACCTCACCATTCAGTTCTGTTTTGGACTCCAATCTGTACACTATTATACACAAAATCAATCAATTTTGCAGCCAGGATCAATTCTACAGAAGGGTGCCTCGAACCATTTTTGGTTCTTTGTCTCATCTTTTGACAGCTAAGAACAATAGTATTGAAAGCTCAGATGAAGACGTTCATGCTTGCTTTTATGATTATTGTAATTCCCTATTTACATGTTTAAACAAGACATCGCTGCTGCGTCTTCACTCTTTTCTGAGTGCGGCTGTTTGATTGTTAAGTGGTTTCATCTGATTTTATCTTCGCTTTACTGGCTTCCGGTGGAATTCACAATCCATTTTCAAATTTCATTGATCGCCTATAGAGCTCAGCATGGTCAAACATCACAATATAGCTCAGATTTTTCACAGCATTATACCACCAGTCGCCAACTGAGGTCATCTAACCATCCATCCATTATCCAACCCGCTAAATCCTAACTACAGGGTCACAGGGGTCTGCTGGAGCCAATCCCAGCCAACACAGGGCGCAAGGCAGGAAACAAACCCTGGGCAGGGCGCCAGCCCACCGCAGGGCACACACACACCCACACACCAAGCACACACACTAGGGACAATTTAGAATCGCCAATCCACCTAACCTCCATGTCTTTGGACTGTGGGAGGAAATCGGAGCACTCGGAGGAAACCCATGGAGACGCAGGGAGAACATGGAAACTCCACGCAAGGAGGACCCGGGAAGCGAACACGAGTCTCCTAACTGCGAGGCAGCAGCGCTACCACTGCCCTATCATCTAACCAGGGACGTCTTATTGTTCCAAGGACTCGGCTAAAGACTTGTGGGAATCGGACTCTTCAGTCCAATGCACCAAAATGGTGGAAGAGCCGCCCTGATGCTTTATGAGCTGCTAATACAACTGATGTGTTTAACCCTCAAACTGCCACAACTGGCTATAGTCGGTTCCCAGTGCAATTTGCCAGCATGCCGGAGCTGATCAGTCTGTGCGTCTGGCATGGGGGATCTTGAGTCTGTGCAGGGAACAATGAAATCTCAAGGCTATCAAGACATTCTGGAGTGACACGTCCTGCCGAGTGTCACAAAGCTCAGAGTCAGTGACAGGTCATGGACCCTCCAACAGGATAAGGAGCCATAAACACACAGCGAAAAAACCCCAAGAATGGCTAAGAACACAACATTGGCCTGTTCTGAAGTGGCCTTCAGTAAGCTGTGATCTGATTTCTATTGCACATCTATGGACAGACCTGAACTACACAGTCTGGAGAAGACCCCCATCTCAACCTGACCCAGCTGGAGCAGTTGGCTCAGGATGAGTGGGCCAAGTGACCTGTGGACAGGTGACAGAAGTCTCATGGAGACTAACCAGGAATCGCTTGTGTGCAGGGATCGCAAACTCTAAAGGTGATGCAACCCAATATGAGGTGAGGGGTCCCATCATTTTTGTCTATTTGTGTTGTTATTTGAAATATTCTGTCGAATCCAAACTCGAATGCCTTGTCTGGTTTTTGTTGAATACGTTATCAACCATGATGGGTGCCGATGACTTTTAACAGTTTCAAGTTATTTCAGAGACAATTGTGGATTCTTCTGTTTTTTAATGGAGGGGGACCAACAAATTTCTCCATGTTTGTATCAAATACAATTAAATTTGTTAACAAACGACTCACTCCCCAGCTCTCTCCATCATGGCATCACCAGGTTCTTCTCACTCATAGGCATCATTCTCCAGCAAGAGGAGACTCACACCTAGCGACATGGTGGGATCCTCATCACATTCTCATAACGTAAGCCTGCTGTGAAGCCTCCATGGCCTTCAGACACCGTAGAAGATGCATTACTGACCGCTGGCTCACTTGCCAGGCTTCTCACCGTCTCCATTTCACTGCGGGGCTCAGCGGGTGAAGCTTCTGCTGTGCACAGAGGTAACCTGAGCACACAGAGCATATTTTTTTTGCCAGCCAAATAAATTGCAACCCGTCAGACTGGTGTGGGATTATGGGGTTGGCAGCAAATGGGGCCTAAACTCAGCGTCTCGTAAGGTGAAGGAGTCGAGGGTATGATGGGAGTCAAGAGGAAATGTTGTGATGCCAAGCAGGCCACTCTCTTTACTTGACTAATGGAAAGAATTGGAAATGACAAGCGCTCGATGGCGTGACAAAAATCAAAATGTAGCCACTGGCAGAAGTTCCTCAGGCTCTGAAGAGTGGACAGGCGCCAGGGTTGGGGTTCCGTAGCGTGGGTGACTCCTCGCCCAAATGAGACGCCACCTTCCTGAGAGTGCCCTGCTTTTATAGCTCCTGGACCAGAAGCGGACTGGGGGTCACTTGACCTCAGTGGGTGTCTTCTCTGAGCTGAGGGTGACAAAAGGGAAAGGACAGTCGGTATTTGTGCCCCTCTGGTGCCCTGGAGTGGTGCTGCTGAAGGTAACAATTGTTAATTTTATTATGTTTGTAAAAACTAAACCTTCTCAAGCAGTAGACATCCAAACTTTTTAAGCAATGTGGACTAAAGTGGCTTGATAAAGGGAGGCCAAAGAGGAGGTGGATGGATGAATGGATGAACTAAAGGAAGATCTGAAAGAAAAGGGCTTGACTGGTGAGGAGGTGCAGGACCAAACTGTTTGGAGAAGGCTGAAAAGTTCAACTCCTTATAAAAGTCAGAAAAAATGAAGAAGAAGAAGATGAAGAAGAGAAAGAAGAAGAAGAAGAAAAAGAAGAAGACGAAGAAGAGAAAGAAGAAGAAGATGAAGAAGAGAAAGAAGAAGAAGAAGGTGTGGGCACTAGGGGGCGTGTTAGCACCCCTAAACCCCACCCAATTGCACCACCACTGCCCAAGTTCAATTAAAGTATTTTTAATTTCCGCATTTCCTTCTGCACCACTCTTTCTTCTGCTTTTCTCTGTTCTTCTCCCGCCAACACGTCCGACTCCAACTATCACTCTTGTGTTGAGTGGAGGGCTTGCTTTTAAATCCAGACTTTGTAGCATTTCCAGTGCTTAATCCATTACCCCCAGGAAGCACTTTTAGGTCTGGCAGGACCCCAGTGGTCCCTGTGTCGTTATTATCTAAGAGCTCCCCCTTGGTGGCACCCATAGAACCGAGCAGGATAGGCCCCCTGGGACAACAACTCCTATGCTACCCTGCGGGTGTCCATAGTGGGCCTCTCCAGAAGAGATGCTGCCACCCTGTGTATGGGGGGGAACGCTCTGCCCTTAGCAGGCAGTCACCCACTGTCCCAACATTCACAGTACCCAAGTCCTTCCAAGGTTGCTGGGATGCCAACCCCAGTGTAGTTGCTGCTGCAGCATCTGCCTGCATCCAATATCCTGGCATGGCAAATGGAAACTGCGACGTTCAAACGAGTTAGACCCAGTCGAGTTATTGCACAGTTGGATTGTGCCAAGAAGTTTCTGTTCTGTGCGGCAACTTAACTCAAATTGATTTTTTTTTTCTTTTTAGCGAAAATACATTTTTTGTTTGAGTATTAATTAGTTTATTAAAATAACCCTCTGATTTTATGCTGGCATCAAGAATAACTTTACGTGTTGTCACGGTGGGCGGTCAACACATTAAAAAGGTGGTGAGGCGGAAAGGGTAGAATTTTCAGACTGAGAATGGATAAGACATCAGAGCTCCTCCCATTGGTCATCTTCTGGTTGGAGGATAAAAAATCAGGAGTGGCCTCCTTCCCTCGACTTTCAGATATAGGGATGGATATGTGAGGAGTAAACAGCAAGACAATGATTATATTTTTATATTGTGTATATTGAAGAACCATCAACAACAAATCAAATCAAATTAATAATATATTGAACAATTAATTATAAAAGTAAAGATGAATAAATCTGAGTCTGCAGCTATATGAATAAATAAGTACCACTTCTGGTTAGCGGAAATAGCTCAAAAGTCGAGAGAAATCTACATTTTGTACCTAATACTTGTATGCAAAAAATTGGTTGACCGAAGTGAAAACGTACTCAAGTTATCGTATTTACGCGCACACACACACACACACACACACAGACATCATTCCAAAAAATGGTATTTCCAGACTCAGGGAGGTATAAAATGTCGACATTTCATCAAAATATAAAAATTGAATTTTTGCATAGTTACAATACTTTCCCTATGAGAAAGTGAATCAGACTCAGGGAGGTCTAAAGTGTTGAGATTCATCAAAATCTCGACATCGAATTTTTGGACGATTACAATACTTTCCCTATGAGAAAATAAATTGGACTCAGGGAGGTCTAAAACGTTGAGATTCATAAAGATGTCGAGGTCGAATTTTTGGAGAGTTAAAATACTTTCCCTGTAATTCATATATGAGAAAGTCAGGGAGGTCTAAATTGTTGAGACTCATCAAAATCTCGACATTGAATTTTTGGACAATTACAATACTTTCCCTAAGAGAAAGTAAATTGGACTCAGGGATTTCTAAAATGTCGATATTCATCCAAATCTTGCGGCCAAATTTCTGGACGATTATAATAGTTTCGATATTCTTCATATACGAGAGAGTCAGGGAGGTTTAAAACATCAAGATTCATTAAAATCTCGACATTTAATTTTTGGACAATTATAATACTTTCCCTATGAGAAAGTAAATCGGAATCATGGAGGTCAAAAACATCGAGATTCATAAAGATCTCGAGGTCGAATTTTTGGACAATTAAAATACTTTCCCTATGAGAAAGTAAATTGGACTCAGGGATTTCTAAAATGTCGAGATTCATCCAAATCTCGAGGTGAAATTTCTGGACGATTATAATACTTTCCCTATTCTTCGTATACGAGAGAGTCAGGGAGGTCTAAAACATCAAGATTCATTAAAATCTCGACATTTAATTTTTGGACAATTAAAATACTTTCCCTATGAGAAAGTAAATTAGACTCAGGGATTTCTAAAATGTCGAGATTCATCCAAATGTCGTGGTCAAATTTCTGGACGAATATAATACTTTCCCTATTCTTCATATACGAGAGAGTCAGGGAGGTCTAAAACATCAAGATTCATTAAAATTTTGACATTTAATTTTTGGATAATTATAATACTTTCCCTATGAGAAAGTAAATCGGAATCATGGAGGTCGAAAACATCGAGATTCATAAAGATCTCAAGGTCGAATATTTGGACAATTAAAATACTTTCCCTGTACATCATATACAAGAAAGTCAGGGAGGACTAAAGTGTTGAGACTTATCAAAATCTTGACATCGAATTTTTGGACGATTACAATACTTTCCCTATACTTCGTATATACAAGAAAGTAAAAACGGTATTTTCGGACTCAGGGAGGTCTAAAACTTCGAGATTCATTAAAATCTTGAGGTTTACATTTTTGGACGATTACAATACTTTCCCTATGAGATAGTAAGTTGGACTCAGGGATTTCTAAAACATTGAGATTAATCCAAATATCGAGGTCAAATTTCGGGACAATTCCAATAGTTTCCCTATACTTTGTATACGAGAAAGTAAAATGGGGAGAAGGGGACAGCCACAGGGTTTCACCACCCATCAGATTCCCACCTTCCAACTGTACCCACGTCCTGAAGATGCTCCGTCGGCACAGGTGTCTGACACAAGTAGAACTTTCATGAGACAGAAACACGCCAAAATGTGTCGACTAGTCAGATTTTCCTTTTTTGAAATTTGGATGGACATGCTGTGGATGGATGTCTTCTATCTGTCAGCTTTTCTCCACATCCTACAACTTGTTATACCCGCCGCCAAGCTAAATCAAGACATTTAAGTGAGCAGGAGTTTGGATTTCAAAGTGATCAGCCTCTCAGCTGCCACACCAGGGCACAGTGGGAGTAAATGACTACTTTCAGCCCCCCCAAGACGCACACTGTTCTTATTTTTCCAGCTGTTTTCATTCCAACTCCAGCGGCTGTGGCATTCAGCAAGCAGTCACTAGTAAAGTCTTTCTTTCTTTCTCTCTGTCTTTTATTTTATCGTGCAGGTGTTCACAGCTCTTTATATAAAGGAAGAAAAGACCGCTCTGAAATGTCTGGATCTTCAGACGGCGCATCCACCGAGGCCTTGGGTCATCAGAAAAGAGCCCCTCTCGCCCTCCTTAACGCCTTCGTTTCGCTCTCTGTTATTACACACCCAGTCAGGATATTTAAGTAATGAGGCTGAAGGGAAACGTGACGGAGTGGTCTCTGTAATTTGGCCACCAGACACCTGCTTGCAGTGGAATCATAATTGGCGGCTTTTGGAAAAACAGCATTTAAGTCATAGAGACGGAAGAAAAGAAAATCAGACCACATACGGAAAGTCTTCGGACTCCCTCACGTTCTGCACACTCGACTGTACTGTTGATCTCATTTTAAATGGAAAACTGGCCGTGTCTGCCCATCAGTCTTTGCTGTCAGCACCCTTTGGTCACGTCAAGTGAGGTCAAATAAAGCGCCTTTCTGAGCCACTTGAGGCGTCAGATATTTGTGAGAGACTTGATTAAGCCGTGTGGTGAATCAGACACACAGACACAGGACCCCCAATGTCCCGAACACACACAGAGTGCACATCCCCAACAGTGCTCACTGATCTTTTCTTTTCTTTCTCCTTCTCTTCTTTTCCCTTCCCTTTCCCTTCTTTTCTCTTCCCTTCCCTTTTCTTCTCTTCCCTTTCCCTTCTCTACTCTTCTCTTCCCTTCTCCTCCCCTTTTCTTCTCTTTTCTTCCCTTCCCTTTTCTTCTCTTCTCCTCCCTTCCCTTTTCTTCTCTTCCCTTTCCCTTCTCTTCCCTTCCCTTTTTGTCCGTTTCCCTTCTCTTTTCTTCTCCTCTTCTCTTCCCTTCCATTTTCTTCACTTCTCTTCTCTTTCCTTCT
>JANRMT010062823.1:19642233-19660983 GCA_026402145.1 Polypterus bichir lapradei | reverse complement strand
ATATTTACCATTACCATATATATTTTTTACCATATATTTTTTATTACTGTATATATATTTTTATTATTATCATATATGTATTTTTTTTATTAATTACCACATATTTATTTCTATTATTGCCATATATATATTTTCATTACCATATATATTTTTTTATTATTACCGTATTTTTTTATTACAGTATATATTTTTTAACATATATATTTTATTATTATGTATATATTTTTTTACCATATATATTTTTATAATTACCATATATATTTTTTTTATTGCCATATATATTTTATTTTTATTACCATTTTTTTTTATTATTACCATATATATTTTTATTATTGCCATATATACATTTTTTATTACCATATATATATTTTACTAATACCATATATATATTTATTATTACCATATTTTTTATTATTACTATATATATTTTTTACTGTATCTATTTTTTATTAACATATATATATTTATTACCATATACTTTTTTATTACTATATATTTTTGATTACCATTTTTTTTTATTACGTATATATTTTTATTACCATCTATATATTTTTATTATTACCATACATATATATTTTTTAATACCATATATATTTTTATTATTACCACATATATATTTTTTTATTACCATATTTTTTTTATTACCATATATATTTTTTATTATTACCATACATATATATTTTTATTATTACTGTATATATATATATATATATATATTTTTTTTTTTTTTATTATTTCCATATATTTTTTTGTGCTTCACTTATTTTCCACAGATGCCCCATGCCGAGTTAACAAATGGTTAATCAGTAAAAACATTTGGGGCTGAGCTCACCAGCAGTATATGGAGGTCAAGGAGGGGACCGAGAAAGGCAAAGACAAATGGGGGGGGGTCTTATCACACTCCCATCAGGGGCTGCTGCTCACTCAGATGCACATGTGAGATCAGCTGCTCCTGTCCTGTTGATCCGAGAGTCTGCCGTCATCATGGATGAAGAGTGCCGTCAGATGAAGGCGCTTACACAGTTGACGCAGAGTTCTGGGGGCAGACAGGTTCTTTCTGTCAATTTCATTTCACATGACAGTGGTGGACATCTGCTGTTCCCCGGGCTGCAGGTCTTTGGTGTCCTTCGGCCAAAACTCCAATCCTGTGCCCACCTGAAGCCCCAAAGAGCCGAAGTCTTCCACAAGGGGCCGAAAAATGAGCAGTAAACGCTGGTTAAATAAATAAACTCTGTGTGCTTTACAAAATATTTAACAACCACCTCAAGGCCTCAAGGCCAGGGCAGTGTCATAGCATACTGTAAGTGAATTGAGGGACCACTTGGGGACCTGTGATCACTGAGGAGGGCAATCCACACAGAAAAGGGAGGATAAAGAGGACTTGGGGCCTAAAAACAGGGCCCCAGAAAGCCAAGAAAGGCCAGAGGAAGACATAAACTGAGCAGGTCCATTTCATACAGCGCCTGGCAGTCATAAGTGGTGCAATCAATCAGTCGATTAATCAATTAATTTTATTTAATGGGCAGCAAGGTCTCAATCACTGTACCAATTAGAAGAATACATGGGACAAGATATAAAATAAGCAAACAAACAATATGTTAAAGGAATAATAACTAATAAATTGAAATATTAAAAAATAAGTAAAAAATAAAATAAAATATAAAAAAAAATGTAAAAATAAAAATACTAATAACTGAAAATAAATAAAAATGAAAAAATATATAAAGAATAATAACTAATAAAATATAAATATTAAAAAATAAGTAAAAAATAAAATAAAATATTAAAAGAAATATTAAATAATAAATAAATAAATATATAATAAAAAATAATAATAAATAAAAATAAATGAAAACAAAAAATATAATAAAAAATAAATAAAATACATGAAAACAAATAAAAATAAAATAATAAATAAATAACAAAAATAAATAAATAAAAATAAATCCATCCATCCATTAGACAACCCACTATATCCTAACTACAGGGGCACGGGAGTCCGCTGGAGCCAATCCCAGCCAACACAGGGCTCAAGGCATGAAACAAACCCCGGGCAGGGCGCCAGCCCACCACAGGGCACACACACACACCAAGCACACACTAGGAACAATTTAGAATCGCCAATGCACCCAACCTGCATGTCTTTGGACTGTGGGAGGAAACCCATGCAGACACAGAGAGAACATGCAAACTCCACACAGGGAGGACCCGGGAAGCAAACCCGGGTCTCCTAACTACGAGGCAGCAACGCTACCCACCATGCCACCCATAAAAATAAATGAAAATAAAAAATAATAAATAAAAAGAAAAAAATATTAAAAGTTAAGGTATGTCAACAAAGGAATAATATAATATGTAACATTTCAAGGATAACAGACTGACTGCTGAATTCTAGCCTGCCGATAGGAATTCGCCAGGCTAATACAGTGGAGCACTTTAAAACACTGCTGAAAACACATTACTTTAACATGGCCTTTTTATAACTTCACTTTAACTTAATCCTGATACTCTGTATGTTCAATTCTTCATAATAACTATTCATGGTGGCTCTACAATCCGTACTGACCCCTACTCTCTCTTCTGTTTCTTTTTTCAGGTTTCTTTGTGGTGGCGGCCTGCGCCACCATCACCTACTCAAAGCACCATGATGCTCCAACATTGATGGACTAAAAGCCAGAAGTCCACGTGATCATCATCATCATCAAGTCCTTCCGTGAAAACCATAAATACAAAGTGGACTGTTTCATTCATGTTAGGTAGATTGCCCAGAGGGGACTGGGCGGTCTCATGGTCTGGAATCCCTGCAGATTTTATTTTTTCTCCGGCCGTGTGGAGTTTTTTTTTGTTTTTTCTGTCCCCCCTGGCCATCGGACCTTACTCTTATTCTATGTTAATTAATGTTGACTTATTTTATTTTCTTACCGTGTCTCTTATTTTTCTGTTCTTCATTATGTAAAGCACTTTGAGCTACATTTTTTTTGTATGAAAATGTGCTATATAAATAAATGTTGTTGTTGTTCTAAGGCACATCGTAAAGGTCGTTTCTCAGTCTTGATTCACCTTTGACGGTGTTTGTGTCCTTACGTTACAATATATAATGTGCCTCACCTGATCAGGGGCGTCTTTTGTTCCTTCAGGTCATACTGAGAGTTTCGTGTTTATTTTTGTTTATTTACTAGCTGTCCTCTGCGGCTTCATCTGCAGGGCAAACTTTAAAAATCAATTTAAAAAAAAGTAGTAATTTGTATTGAGAAGAATTGATATTGATAGCTTTCATATCCGAGGGCCTCTTGATATCCAATATTTTTGGTTTTGCTATCAGGGGTGAGAATGTAGCTGTGATCTCTTTGGCAAAAATGTACAAAGTTGGCACGTTATCTCTGGCCAAGCAAAAGGTCGGTGCGCTCCAACGTCAAATGTCGCCCCTGTATCTGATCAGCTACCCTCTAAAACACACCTAGCTCTGATTTCTCTCTCAAAAACGTCAAACGTTACTCCTTAACAATCTCTAGATGATAATGTCTGTTGAACAAACAGGTATTGCTAGCTAAGCGGAGGCGTGGTGCGCTCCAACACGTGGTGAGAGGTAGAGAGACTCAAACAGAGGCTGGCGTGTGAGTGAGGATGGCCCCGCCCAGCTCCCTACTCCTGAGGCCCCGCCCAGCTCCCTACTCCTGAGGCCCCGCCTCCCCTTCCCCTCGACCTGCTGTGTCTCTCTCGCATTAGCTTGAATTAATCGCTCCTGTAATTGAACTGTGATACTTATAGCGATGACAGAAGTCACAAAATCAACCGGGATGTTCAAGCAACTCATAGAAAAAAACCTGATCTAAAAAAACCTGATCTAAATCCTTGAAGTAGTTCTCTCGTGAAAAGAGGACAGACAAACAGACGTTGGATTTTATATATACAGGTGGTCCTCAGTTTACGATGGTTTGCCTTGTGATTTTTTCGAACTTTCGATGGCGATAGCGATATGAGAATTTATATAAAAGTGTGTAAAACATGCATTTGCAATTGGGGGACGGCAATTTCCCCTGGTGACAGTCCACGCCCCGCTTCAGCGGCTGTACAAACAGAAGGATACGAACGCCTGGCTCACTCGGTGGTGTATTAGGTTGCAGGCTTTTCCTGTTGATGTTCGCCGCCGTCCCAGGGTTGCGCACACCAATGCTGACGGTGGCGGGGATGGGGGTTGTTGTGAGATTTCTGAACTCATTTGAGACCCCTTACATTGGGGTGACACGTCGAAGCACAATTGGCATGTCTGTGGAGAACTGCTTGTATATCGTCAAGGCAGCTGCAGGTTCACAGCAGTACAGAAACACAAGGCGACCGTTGCCGATAAGCGCCTGTTGCCGATGGGAACAGCGTAAGTGCAAAATAAAAAGAATCAAATCAGCGGTCGAAGTCTCAAGAAAAGTCAATTTAAATAAAGGGAAAGAGCTAATTAGCAGCAAAAACTGGTCACTAATTAAGAAAAGGGTTAGAATGAAAACCTACAGCCACTGCGGCCCTCCAGGACTGGAGTTTGAGACCCCTGCTCTAAATGAAGGGGTCAGCTTGCCACAGGTGGACTCCAATCAAGTTCTAGAAACATCTCACGGGGAGTTAAAGCAAAACGAGGATGGGACTGTGCAAGATTTGGAGAGGGACCCAGCAAAGGGTCTGAAAACCTCTATGAGGGAGAGATTTGAGGTTTCTTGATAAACTTGTACTGTAAACCCCTTTCTGAAAACATGACACTACAGGCCCCCCCCCCCCCCCACCATGATGTTGGGGACAAAGACGCGCTCATTAATGATGTGCCCCTCTGCTCCACAGTTTAAAATTACAAATCAACCAGTTCAGACCTTGTGATTAAAGTGCACACTGCAGACTTTCATTTGTAGGGGACTTGGAGACATTTTGGACACACCTTTTCTACGCGGCCGCCCCCAATTTCAGGGCACCATAATGTTTGGGGTCCCAGGTGTTTTGTGATTCCTCAGGTGGGTTTCATGGCTTCATCAGACACCTCGGCCTGCTTCTACCCTTTGGAGTCTGTAGCTGCCATTGTTGATGAAATGTAATGTCAGTAAATGTAAAGAATTACACATAGGAAGTAAAAATGTGAGATTTGAATACACAATGAGGGTCTGAAAATCGAGAGTACACCTCATGAGAAGGATTTAGGAGTCATAGTGGACGCGACACAATCAACTACCAGACAGTGTTCAGAAGCCATTAAGAAGGCTAACAAAATGTCAGGTTATATAGCGCCTTGATTTAAATCTTGATTTAAAGACTCACTATTTCAGTTTAGCACACCCTGACTAGAGCTGCTGATTAACTGTGCAGACTGTGTTGTTAGCACTAAAACATAAGTAACATGATAGTTAAAATTTGTTACTAACCCTCACCTATTCTGTTTCTCTTCTCGTTACTCAAATGTGGCACTTGGTGCCATGGCCCACCTGCCAAGTTGTTTTGCCTGCCTATGGTAAAGTCATCCCTGATGGAGGATCACAGGAATCGTGGGAAAGAGGGGTCCTTTCATCGGATTGGCTGGCCCAGCGCTGTCTCAGCTGTGGAATGGCCAAATGGGGGAGGCAGCTTAATGGATGAGGTCTCCAGGACTCTAAACAAATCCAAAGCATATCATGGGATATCATCTACTGTTAAATTTGGCTCCGTACTTGTAAAATTTTTATTTTTATACTGTATTGAGGATTTGTTCTGTTCTGTGTATTGTATTATATTGTATTGACCCCCTTTTTCTTTTTGATACCCACTGCACGCCCAACCTACCTGGAATGGGGTCTCTCTTTGAACTGCCTTTCCCAAGGTTTCTTCCAATTTTTTTTCCCTACAAGGAAAGTTTTTTGGGAGTTTTTCTTTGTCTTCTTCAAGAGTCAAGGCTGGGGGGCTGTCAAGAGGCAGGGTCTGTAAAAGCCCATTGCGGCACTCCTTGTGTGATTTTCGGCTATACAAAAAAAATAAATTGTATTGTATTGATGTGTGGAGTACAAGTCACAGGAGGTTCTGCTCAAGCTTTATAACACACTGGTGAGGCCTCATCTGGAGTACGGGGTGCAGTTTGGGTCTCCAGACTACAAAAAGGACATAACAGCACTAGAGAAGGTCCAGAGAAGAGCGACTAGGCTGATTCAGGGCTACAGGGGATGAGTTATGAGGAAAAATTTTAAATAGCTGAGCCTATACAGTTTAAGCAGAAGATAATGTAATGTAATTAAATGTAAAGAATTACACATAGGAAGTAAAAATGTGAGGTCTGAACACACAATGGGAGGTCTAAAAATTGAAAGACCACCTTATGAGAAGGAGTTAGGAGTCGTAGTGGACTCTAAGCTATCGACTTCCCGACAGTGCTCTGAAGCCATTAAGAAAGCTAACAGAATGTCAGGTTATATAGCGCCTTGACATGTGGAGTACAAGTCACAGGAGGTTCTGCTCAAGTCTTTATAACACACTGGTGAGGCCTCATCTGGAGTCCTGTGTGCAGTTTGGGTCTTCTGGCTACAAAAAGGACATAACAGCACTAGAGATGGTCCAACTACAGGGGATGAGTTATGAGGAAAGATTAAAAGAGCTGAGATTTTACAGTTTAAGCAGAAGATAATGTAATGTAATTAAATGTAAAGAATTACACGTAGGGCGGCATGGTGTCGCAGTGGGTAGCGCTGCTGCCTCGCAGTTAGGAGACCCGGGTTCACTTCCCGGGTCCAACCTGCATGTAGTTTGCATGTTCTCCCCGTGTCTGCGTGGGTTTCCTCCAGGTGCTCTGGTTTCCTCCCACAGTCCAAAGACATGCGGGTTAGGAGCATTGGCAATCCCAAATTGTCCCTAGTGTGTGCTTGTTGTGTGTGTGGGCCCTGTGGTGGGCTAGCGCCCTAACCCTAACCCTAACCCTGCCTTGTGCCCTTTGTTGGCTGGGATTGGCTCCAGCAGACCCCCGTGACCTTGTAGTTAGGATAGTAGTTAGGATATGATTGTAGTTAGGATATGGCGGGTTGGATAATGGATGGATGGATGAATTACACATAGGAAGTAAAAATGTGAGGTCTGAACGCAAAATGGGAGGTCTGAAAATTGAGAGTCCACCTTATGAGAAGGACTTAGGAGTCATAGAGGACTCAACACTATCAACTGCCAGACAAGCCATTCAGAAGGCTAACAGAATGTCAGGTTATATAGCGCCTTGATGTGTGGAGTACAAGTCACAGGAGGTTCTGCTCAAGCTTTATAACACACTGGTGAGGCCTCATCTGGAGTCCTGTGTGCAGTTTGGGTCTCCAGGTTACAAAAAGGATATAGCAGCACAAGAGAAGGTCCAGAGAAGAGCAACTCGGCTGATTCAGGGCTACAGGGGATGAATTATGAGGAAAAATTAAAAGAGCTGAGTCTTTACAGTTTAAACAAAAAGAAGATTAAGAGAAGACCTGAGTGAAGTGTTTATAATTATGAAGTGTATTAGTCCAGTGGATCGAGATGGTGACTTGAAAATGACTTCATCAAGAACACGGGCACACAGTTGGAAACTTGTGAAGGGTTAATTTCACACAAATATTAGGAAGTTTTTCTTTACACAGAGAATGATAGACACTTGGAATAAGAGACCAAGTAGTGTGGTGGACAGTAAGACATTAGGGACTTTCAAAACTCAACTTCATGTTTTTTTGGAAGAAATAAGTGGATAGGACTGGCGAGCTTTGAGGGGCTGAATGGCCTGTTCTCGTCCAGAGTGATCTAATGTTCTAAAAAATAATTACATCTTGTTCAACATGTAGAAAAGAGCTGTGCCAATGAAAGACATCATGAGGCTGAAACATGAGACATCGGTGACACATTAGGATGACCGAAATTAACTGTCTGGACTCTCATGAAGGAGAAAGAACACAACGGTGGGCTCAGTAATCACAAAGGGACTGGTGGACCAAGGACGACCTCCACTGCTGAGGGCAGAAAAATCCTCACTGTGGTCGAGAAAAAGACCCCAAATGTCTGCCCGACAGATCAGAAACAGACTACAGGGGGGCCGATGTGTATGTGTGTCAGACGTGACGATGACTGACAAATCTTAAAAAAACAAGTCAATTAAAGTGAATTAAAAAAAAGTTAATTAGCAGTGCATTAATTAAGAAAAGGGTTAGAATAAAAACCTGCAGCCACTGCGGTCCACCAGGACTGGAGTTGGGGGACCCCTGCTCTAGGAAAGGCTGGGGTTGCTGCTGAAAGAGGTGGTGGTGAAGCCAGTAGGGGGCGCTGACCCTGTGCTGTGTGAGTGGATCTCAATATCCCAGTGCAGTGACAATCAGAGTCCTCCTGTGGCAGGCTGAACTGACTGGACATCGTTGAGAGGAGGGGGGTCTCAAACTCCGGTCCTGGTGGGCCACAGTGGCTGCAGATTTTCATTTGAACCCTTTTCTTAATTAGTGACCTATTTTTGCTACTAATTAATATCTTTTGAATTAAGACTCATTTTTAAGATTTGTTCCTCTGAACTGTTTCATGTCTTTCCTTAAATGGCACCCAAAAACAAATGTGAAGTGAGGGAGCCAAAAGAAGACTACCTATGTCACAGCCTCAAACTCCAACCAGTTGCTTCCTGTCCTAGATGGTCCCCCATCCAAGTTCTGGCCAGGCCTGAAGGTGCTTCGCCTCGGGTGGACGACCTGCTGTGTTCTTTTTGCAGGTCACTACAG
Source organism: Polypterus bichir lapradei (assembly GCA_026402145.1). Lineage (NCBI taxonomy): Eukaryota > Metazoa > Chordata > Cladistia > Polypteriformes > Polypteridae > Polypterus > Polypterus bichir. The sequence continues at coordinate 19,652,278 of JANRMT010062823.1, read as the reverse complement.
CCATTGCTGATTTGTTGCACTATTTACAGTCACATATCTCCAGGTGTGTGGGGGTCTTTTGGTTCATACCCCCCTGCACCCCCAGCTTGTGTCCCTGAGGACTGCAGATCACAGCCTGTATACTTTCTCAATTCTCAAAGAGAGTTCATTCTTAATAAGATCATAAACAGTGGCACACAGGTCACCGTCTACCCCGCTCACGGTGCCACAGGGGACAGGGGGCTCCGTAAGGGCAGCTCGTGGAGTTTACAAAGCCTTCGTTATGTCGGTGCCGACGGCCGTCACTCAGCGCCTGGGCTTCTTTTCAGGGTCGGCTTCCTCGATAAGCTCTACGATGTAAACGTCCAGTTTAAAAAAAGAAGCGAAAAATCAATCAAGAGTAACATGTGAGGCCCACGTCAGTTGTTTTGATGAAGACGCTTACGGGTCAAATCAAGGTGGGCTTTTAATGTTGAACCGAGGTCAAAAGAAACTAGATAGGGCTCCAAAGAAGAAGGAGCGCGGCGCTCGAGGCAGATTAGTCTTTCGATTTTATCCGAGGATCAGCAAATCCTCAGAGGAATGTCGTGTCCTTCACCGTGTCCTAAACCAGAGATTCAGCGTCTGCTCTTACCTATGCTGGTGAGCCCACCGGGTGACCAAGTGACTCCCCCCTGGTTGAATCTTACCTAACAGCGCATAGTGAGACCGAAGAACAGCCACAACTCCATCTGGCACGGACGCCATCACTCGGCAGATGTCGACGACGCTCTTCAGGCACCAAATCCTGCAGTTTGTTGGCGTTTCACTCTCACAGAAAGACCCCCAGATTTAAATCTGATGTGAGGATGCATCAGAATGTTCTTCATGCCAGTCGGAAGACTGGGGGCAGCCATTTTGTTTCCACTCTGGAGGTAACAGGTGGTCATCCAGCATTCCAATGTAACCCTTCTGGTTACAAGTATGTGGTCACCTCAACCAAAGGACCCCTTTATTTGTAATGAATACATCCCCCCCCCCCCCCACAACACCCAGACCACCACAGTCCTAACAGAAGACTTCATGCAGTTCACGTAGTACCCATCACCTCACATGACTCGTCGGGATAGATAACATGTTAAAGGGGTCAACAGTCCACTGTTTGCGGCCCACCTTTGTGAAGAGCTGTACGCGGGGTCCTGTTCCGCCATAATCTGCTCTAGAGATGGCTTGTTGTGGGTCTGCATTGACTGGTGCAGCAACTCTTGCCTGGTGACAAAGCAGTTTGCTATCACAATGCGTGTCACACAGCAGCAGTCCCCGTCTGTGAGAACGTTAGAGCAGGTAGACTCCAATAAAGTTCTAGAAACATCTCACGGGGAATTAAAGCAAAAACCAGGGTGGGCCTGCACACGATTTGGAGGGGGACCAGCAAAGGGTCTGAGAACTTCTATGAAGCAGAGATTTCAGATTTTTTGATAAACTTGTAAACCTTTCTGAAAACGTGTTCTCCAGGTCGGCACTACAGGGCCCCCCATGACGGTGGGGACAAAGACGCATTCATCTTTGATGTCCCCATTACAAATCAACTAATTCAGTGATTAAAGTGCAGACTTTCATTAAAGGGGATTTGCAGACATCTCAGTCACACAACACTTTTTTAATTCAGGGCACCACAATGTTTGGGACAATTGGCATCCCAGGTGGGTTTCATCAGTCTCTTCAGTTTGCTTCTACCCTTTGGAGTCTGTAACTGCCATTGTTGAACATGAGGACAAGAGCTGTGCTAGTAAAAGACAAAGAAGCCATCATGAGACTGAAACACGAGAGTCAAGCAATCAGGGACATCGGTGACACCTTAGGATGACCGAAATCAACTGTCTGGACTCTTATGAAGAAGAAAGAACACAATGGTGGGCTCAGTAATCACAAAGGGACTGGTGGGCCAAGGACGACCTCCACTGCTGAAGGCAGACAAATTCTCACTATGGTCGAGAAAAAGACCCTAAATGCCTGTCTGACAGACCAGAAACAGTCATCAGGGGTCCGATGTGGACGTGTCAGAGAAGACTATCAGCAGAAGAAACACAGAGGCCTCACTGCAAGATGGAGACCACAAACACAGCACCTGCAGGTTGATACTGGAAATTTCGTTCAAGGATATCTTGTTGTGGGTCTGTATTGACTGTGGGCAGCAACTCTTGCCTGGTGACAAAGCGGTTTGCTGTCACAATGCGTGTCACACAGCAGCGGTCCCCGTCTGTGAGAACGTTAGAGCAGGCTAGACGAAAACAGGCCAATGAAGCCAACAAAGCTCGCCACTTCATTTTTCCCAAATAATAGTTTTCCGTGGGATTATAAGCCTCTTGTGTGGGACGGCATAGTGGTGAGATGTGCTGCCACACGGCTTCAGAAACTCGGGTTCGATTCTTGGACCAGCTTAACTTTTTAATCTGAGGACTCAAACCAGATTGTAAACAGGATTGTACTTGGACCCCAGAAGAGGAGTGTTATCATAATGACAGTGGAGCCATAAAGTAATAATGGCTGTCTACTACATCATAAAACACTAAGGTCGGCCTGTGTCTGTGTGTGCTAGTTGTGGCCACTAGTGGGCGTTGCAAAACCCCAAACCCCAAACTCAACCTCTGCAACTTTCAAAGTTAATTAAAAAATGGGAAAGATGTCACTCCCACAATGCTGTGCGTTGGACTTTAAGATCTACCTCTCCTCCTCATTCAGAGAGTCCCATCTTTAACTCAAACACACAGCTTGATGGGAATGAAATCTCTCCTGTTTAATACTCGCAAAGCTTGTAAAAATAACTTCCATTTGATTAGTTAATGACCAACCCGCAAACAGGCGAATCTGCAAATGCCGACCCGCGAATCGCAAGGGCTGACTGTGTGTGTAAATCGGTATTACATTCACAATGACAGGGACATGCGGTCAGGGGAGTCAGGTGAGTCATGAAAAGTTAAGAAAAACTAAACTATATAAACTAAACCTTTATATATATAATACGCTGCCGTGGCTGTCCATTTGTCTGTCCAGGATTTTAAATACAATTACAATACAATACAATTTATTTTTTTTATAGCCCAAAATCACACAAGAAGTGCCGCAATGGGCTTTAACAGGCCCTGCTTCTTGACAGCCCCCCAGCCTTGACTCTCTAAGAAGACAAGAAAAAATGGAAGAAACCTCAGGAAAGGCAGTTCAAAGAGAGACCCCCTTTCTACGTAGGCTGGGCATGCAGTGGGTGTCAAAAAGAAAAAGGGGGTCAATACAATACAATACACAGAACAGAACAAATCCTCAATACCGTATAAAAATAAAAATATTACAAGAACAGAGCAGAATTTAACAGTAGATGACATCACATAATAGGATTTGGATTTGTTCAGACTCCTGGAGACCTCACCATCAAGCTGCCTCCCCCATTTGGCCATTCCACAGCTGAAAAAGCGCTAATCCGATGAAAGGACCCCTCCACCCCACGATTCCTGCGATCCTCCATCAGGGATGACTTTACCTTAGGGTGGCAGAACAACTTGGCAGGTGGGCCATGGGCACCAAGTGCCACATTTGAGTACTGAGAAGAGAAACAGAATAGGTGAGGGTCAGTATCAAATTATAACTATCATGTTACTTATGTTTTAGTGCTAATGACTAACAACAGAGATGCAGTCAGTATAGTTACAGTTGTGCTTGAAAGTTTGTGAACCCCTTTGAATTTTCTATATTTCTGCATAAATATGACCTAAAACATCATCAGATTTTCACTCAAGCCCTAAAAGTAGATAAAGAGAAACCAGTCAAACAAATGAGACAAAAATATTATACTTGGTCATTTATTTATTGAGAAAAATGATCGAATATTACATATTTGTGAGTGGCAAAAGTATGTGAACCTTTGCTTTCAGTATCTGGTGTGTCCCCCCTTTGCACCAGTAACTGCAACTAAACGTTTCCGGTAACTTCTGATCATTCCTGCACACTGGCTTGGAGGAATTTGAGCCCATTCCTCTGTACAGAACAGCTTCAACTCTGGGATGTTGGTGGGTTTCCTCACATGAACTGCTCGCTTCAGGTCCTTCCACAACATTTCCAAAAATGACCAAATCAGATTGAGCCCCGAACAGTTTAGTAATTAAAGTTTATATAATAATTTCTTATCACTCCGACCTCGCTCAGATTAGCTCATTTGCTATTTTTCTCTGACTCTCTTCTGCACCTGGCTAGCCGATACCTCAAGTTCTCAGGAGAATCATTATTATCTCTTGAATTCCCCCTGCAGCTGGCCTCCGGTATTTTTACTGTCTATTGTCCATCTTAGTTTCATCCATCCATCCATTATCCAACCCGCTGAATCCGAACACAGGGATCTGCTGGAGCCAATCCCAGCCAACACAGGGCAGGAACCAATCCCGGGCAGGGTGCCAAACCACCGCAGTACATACACAAACACACCAAGCACACACTAGGGCAAATTTAGGAGGAAACCCACGCAGACAACAAGCAAACTCCACACAGGACCCGGGAAGCAAACCCAGGTCTCCTAACTGCGAGGCAGCAGTGCTACCACTGCGCCACCGTGCCGCCCCATCTTAGTTTCTGTTTTGCTTATTTTTTATTGACCAAGGCCAGTACAGATGTTCCCTCTCTTCTATTTATGGGCTTCCTCTCGTCACTTCCCCTTCCTTGTCCTTCAAGCTAGTTTATTTGGTGCCCAAAGCTAAGCTTTTATTAAAAAGAAATATGGCATATGCCTTTATTTAATCATTTGCTTGGCATGCTTGACTTGCCTTCATTTCTGCGCTAAAGTTAATGCTAATATATTTTTCTATACAGTAATCCCTCCTCGATCGCGGGGGTTGCATTCCAGACCTCCCCGCGATAGGTGAAAATCCGCGAAGTAGAAACCATATGTTTGTATGGTTATTTTTATATATTTTAAGCCCTTATAAACTCTCCCACACTGTTTATAAATATTCCCCGCAGAGTTATACAGCATAATCCCTTTGTATTCTCTTAGATATTAGGTAAGATTCATTGAAATTATGTATATAAACACAAAAAAATAAATATTATTTTAAAGATAGAGTGTCTCCGATATCACATATGTTACAGCCATTACAATAGACAGGCCACCAGCAATAAATACGTACAATGCAATAAAAATAGTATACAGTAAATGTGTGTACAGTGACACTAAACGTACGTACATGTACTAAGCACTGTAAGAAGAAAATTAATTATGGTTACTCACCAACAATGACACGATGACTTGTCTGATAACAATGAGTTTAATTTTACTGCACAACAAAGGAGAGCGTTACAGCCCTTGTAAAGGAGCCACTTCAGGCGATTGTGTAGCACTGCCGTTGTTCTTCTTCTGGCAGTCTTCAATCCAAATCCCTAAAGCAGATTCCATCCAGACTACTGCCTTATTACATCCACTTACAACTCGTTTTGCACCCTGGTTAAAAGGACACTGCGGCCGTAGATCTTATATTCCTTTCCTACTTTTTAAATAAAAAGAATCGTAGCCTTCAACAAATCCAAAACGTTTACCTTTTCAGCAATCGTTAAGATCTTCTTCTTGCGCTTGGGCACGGCCCCTGAAGCAGTAGCAGATCGTTTTGGAGCCATAATGAAGGGCTTGACTATGCACAAAGATAAACACAAAAGAGCACAACTCTTTACACAGCGAAACACGTTGATGCTGAATGAGCGAGACGAGACTTCCTGGTTAACACTGCATTCAGCATGCAGGAACTCAACTGCGTGCTCTGATTGGTTAGCTTCTCAGTCAGGAGAACTTAACTGCGTGCTCTGATCGGTTAGCTTCTCAGCCATCCGCCAATAGCGTCCCTTGTATGAAATCAACTGGGCAAACCAACTGAGGAAGCATGTACAGGAAGTAAAAAGACACATTGTCCGCAGAACCCACGAAGCAGCGAAAAATCCGCGTTATATATTTAGTTATGCTTTCATATAAAATCCGCGATAGAGTGAAGCCGCGAAAGTCGAAGCGCGATATAGCGAGGGATTACTGTATTTATTTATGCTAGTGTATTTTTTATTCTCCATACATTACATCATCTTGACCTTGGTAGTAGCAATGCCTTTTGCTGTTTCTGCCGATTCACTATTCCAGCTGGCTTCTTACGGCCTACCAGGACCATTTATCTATATCATGTCATTGGCATGTTCCTTGCTTCCTAGCCTTCGGAACAACAGGTGTACATGACACTCCTTCTTCTGTCCTCGATAGTTTCTGTGCGTCATTCTCATTCTATTCTGTCCTTCCTTTCTCAAATTGGTGGTTTGCTTCAAGCTTAAAAAATAATGCAATATGACTGATTTTTTATTTAACTATTTGCTTGACATTCTAATTTATGCTAAATCTAATGTTTCAGAAGCTGTTAATTACTTTTATGGCTATTTATGCTAATATATACATTTTTTCTCTTCCATAGTACCCATTGCTGCTGTTCTTCTACTCAGAGGCGCCAATAAGTTAGCGACATCAGAAAGTCAAGTGTACTGCACCATGTTTATTTTTATTTTTATTTTTTGTTCCGACTGACTGCCAAGATGGAAGATTAAGATTTTTAAAACTAAAGGAAAATAAGGAGGATTTTTACAAGTGACTGAGATTTTCTTGGAGAAGGACCGGTGCATGGACATCATTTACAAATAAAGGTAAGAGCATAAACAGTTTTCTATTTTATAAAAAAATTGGATCAGACTAAGAAAAAAAAAATCCAACATTTAAAAACTAAATTTTGACCTTAAATAAAATATTCTTTTAATTTTCTTGCTATCCTTTTGTTGAACAGTCTGTATTAAAATTGATTAAAGCATCAGAATTAAAAGCTTTTAAATACAACTAAATATTTCAATTTAGGTCAAAATTGAATTTCGTGTTTTTGTACGCCTCTCTATACTTTCATTTGTATTGAATGAGTACGAATTGTGGAATTGCAACGGCAAATTTAGAACACACGGAGGGTGAGGAGCAAATGCGCTCTCTCCGCTCTCTCTATAAATGTAACATCAAATATGCGCCTTACCTGCGTCTGTGTGTGTGTAAAGAATGCTGATGAGATATGAAACATAACCAATAGTCAATGTGCATTCTGGCTGCCAATTGAAGAGTGAATAAGCTGCTCTTTGGGGTTCATATATTTGTAAATCTGACCCTGAAGGAGTCACCAGCCATGAACCTCAACGCACCTCACTGACTGGCACTATAGAAGTCATACATAAATATTGTCACAAGAACGAGACATAAACAGATAAAGGTTTGGGGCAGCCACCCGTATAATATGGTATCCTGGCTGCAAAATCGTTTTTTTATCAAATATACAGCACTGATGTGCATACAACTGAGTTCAGAACGAGACTCAGGGAAAAGTGAAAAAGGGCAGGCTTTTAAAGGGGAAGACAGGAAGTGAGGTCATAAGGATCAGGCACGTGTTCTTCAGTCATTGGATCAAGCCCGGTCGTGACATCCGAGGGGCCGGAGCTGGTAAGGTCTACTTCCATTGGCTCGGTCCCGGAAGTGATGTCAAGAGAGCCAGGTGGAATCTCCCAGGAATGGTCTACAGGAAAGGGAGAAAAAGAGTCAGTGCACTCTGCCACATCCCAGCATGCCTCAGAACTGCCTTCACTCAAGCCCTATAGCTGCCTCTCATGCGCACGTGTGTGGCAATATGAATGGCATAGCATAATAAATGTGAAGTTCTAGCTGAGGTCCCTTCCCTGGCTTTTGTTCAAATTCCTTATTTTACATCTTTTTGGTTCATTCTTTATTCTGTTACGGCTGGCGTTTATGTTAATGTCGTTCTTTATTTTTGTCTAATTATGTATTCTATGTTAATTTTATTTGTTTATCATGTAGCCTCTATGCACATAATGCTGTTCACCAATGTTTGGTGTATTTTGTGGGTGGATCTCCAAGAGATGGGGTCTTCAACGCATCACCAATGGGGACCGCCCCCTACCTGTTAAAAGAAGGAAGGTGGGGAAGTGGAGTCTCCTGCGGTTCATTGATTGTGCTTTGGTTGAGTGCCACTGTTCACTTAATCTTCATGGTGCAAACTGGCACACTGATCATGTTGCATTGGCAATTTAGGCTGTTGATGCTTTTTTTTTTTAGTTTTAAGGATGTTATAATACCATTGATCTTTGTCTTCTTCTTCTTTTTTCAGCTGCTCCTGTTAGGGGTTGCCACAGCGGATCATCTTCTTCTATATCTTTCTGTCCTCATCATCTTGCTCTGTTACACCCATCACCTGCATGTCCTCTCTCACCACATCCATCAACCTCTTAGGCCTTTCCCTTTTCCTCTTCCCTGGAAGCTCTATCCTTAACACCTTCTCCCAATATACCCAGCATCTCTCCTCTGCACATGTCCAAACCAACGCAATCTTGCCTCTCTGACTTTGTCTCCCAACCATCCCACCTGAGCTGACCCTCTAATGTTCTCATTTCTAATCCTATCCATCCTCGTCATACCCAATGCAGATCTTCGCATTATTAACGCTGCCACCTCCAGCTCTGTCTCCTGTGCCACCGTCTCCAGCCCATATAACATAGCTGGTCTCTCTACCGTCCTGTAGACCTCCCCTGTCACTCTCGCTGATAACTATCTGTCACAAATCACTCCTGACACTCTTCTCCACCCACTCCACCCTGCACTCTCTTCTTCACTTCTCTTCCACACTTCCTGTTGCTCTGTACTGTTGATCCCACGTATTTAAACTCATCCACCTTTGCCAACTCTACTCCCCTCATCCTCACCATTCCACTGACCTCCCTCTCATTCACACACATGTATTCTGTCTTGGTGGTCCTACTGACCTTCATTCCTCTCCTCTCTAGAGCAATGCCATTAAAGCAAACAAATATACAATACATAGTGCCAGCATGCCCTCCAGATCCTTATTCATTTTAAACTGCAAGCTAAGACATGGAGGGCAGTATGATAGATAGTATGAAAGGCACTATATAGTAGGGGAATTTCATGGTATCTACTTCCATGAAATTCCCCTCAGTTTAGGGACACAAAACGTCCTCGTCTCATCTCATCTCAAAAGTTACCCTCCGTTGATACTCCACAGCGGTCTCGCAATCCCCTTTTACAGCCATTTCTCCACATAACACGTTCACCCCACTGCAACATGCCTGTCAACCCCCCAGTAAAAAGACCCCCCCACTTCCAAGGATACAAAGTGGTAACCTTAACTATGTGAGAGGGTCTTAAGGTTAGGCCACCTATTGGCACCCCGCTATCTGTGACATCCTGACCCTAAACTAACATTTAAAGAGAGAGGAGCCAAAGGTTAACACTGAGGTCAATTCATTCCCAATGTGTGCGGTGCTCCCCACGTGGGCAAGCATCTATCGATCTGAGAAGGAACGCCGATCTCTTAGGGGCAACTGGACAACCCCCCCCCCCCCCCCATTTGAACCAGTCAGACCGCTCCATGGCTCATTTCCTCATTTGTTTTGGGACGGGTCTTCAAGTCTCTGCTCGTTTTGGTCCTCTGTTCTCTCTTTCTTAGTACCCACTTCTTGCTTCAGACGTTTCTTCTTCTGGACCTCCCTACGCTTACCTTTAGTTTGATCTTCCATGCGTTACTTTGTCTCGTACGACTGCTGCAAAGCTAATCTCACTGGAAATCTCTCGCTGTAAATCTCTACAAGTCCTCTTTGTTTAGCCCAGTCGGCAGGGGCCGGGGGTCTTAGATCATCTGACTCCAGCATTGACAAGTGACAGTTTGCTGTACATTTGGGTAGAGAATGGCAGATGCGTGGTCTAACTTGTATTCTCAGTCTTATTTCCTAATGTTTTTCTTTTTCTTGTAGCTTGTCATCAATTTTATCTTTTTTATTTCTGTGGAAGATCTTTATTTAAATTCTAAATGACAGGCACATGAATGCAGAATTAATGCCCCTGGGGACAAATAAAGATCAACATATTTATTATATAGTGCCTTTCATATCTATCTATCTATCTATCTATCTATCTATCTATCTATCTATCTATCTATCTATCTATCTATCTATCTAT
>JANRMT010062823.1:19542452-19552458 GCA_026402145.1 Polypterus bichir lapradei | reverse complement strand
ACCATTCGTTTGCTCAGAGGTTGATGCGCTTGCTGCTTCCTGATCAGTTCTTCTTTTCTCCACCCTAGCGGCCTGCTTCTTCTCTTCTCTCGTCGGCATCTTTTTGTGTTAAAACTGATTAAGTCAGAGTTGTGTTGCAATTACTTAGTACGCTTAAATTTTAAATTTTTCAATTAAGCTGGCACTTAAGTCTTCAAGAACAATTTAAGATATGAAGAGGTTCGTTTTCTCGACATCTCAATAAAATTATTCTGTTATCTCGAGGAAACATAGTTCATTTTCTCGAGATCTCAATAAAATGAATCCGTTATCTCGAGGAAACAACTTAAAAAAAATAACGATATAGCACGTCCTCTCTTGGCTCCCGTAAAATACACCATTTCACCATTCCCTTAAGTTTCTTTCTCTATGGCTCAAATACGCCGCCGTATATTCTAATGCTGTTGTGAAGGTGCAAAAAAAAAAAAATGTCGGCACAGAAGACGGTATGTGAGACCTTTAAAATATATCACGTCATTACGATCGGAAATATGCAATGTTTTAATATAAAAGCACCATGAATGTATTTGTATGTCGGCATTTTGCTTCACCACATCGAACCATTCATCAAACATCGAAGCACGCACATCGATCCTCAAACCGGTTTTCTGTCACATGTCCATAGTAAACACTATGGGATGCTGACATCACATTCCGACTTTTATCACACTGCGCCTCCCTACTTTTTGCTGGTATTGCAACTCGCGCAGGCTTCGCGTTAATTTCTGAGGACGCGCTCAAATGAACGCTGGCAGCCATGATGCATGCGCGTACGCGTCCTGAGCGTGAAGTATAAACAAGCCCTTAGCTAGCGAACGAGAGAACTATTTAATGGATTTACTGTAGATCGGGTTTTTTTCTAGAATTTGCTTGAACATTACAGTTGATTTTGCGACTTTCTCTCGTCATGTCCTCACAGGTGGCGCAGTGGTAGTGCTGCTGCTTTGCAGTAAGGAGACTGTGGAAGATTGTGGGCTTAGTTCCTCCCTGTATGGATAGCTCTTTGAGTACTGAGAAAAGTGCTATATAAATGTAATGAATTATTATTATTATTATCCAGCAAAGAATACAAATTTGCTTGCAGGAGCGATATATTCACATTAATCCGAGTCAGAGGCTGCGGGCTGAGGGATGTGAACGGTGTGACGTCATCAGTGGGGCCCTCCTCGTTCGCACGCCAGCCTCCGTTTGAGTCGGTGTACTAATGCCTTTTGGAGTGTACCTTGCCTCCATATATATACAGTATATATATATATATATATATATATATATCAGTATATATAGATAGAGGGATATGTATCTAGCGCTCCCTGTTTGTTTATTGATTTTGAAAGTTTGTCCAGTCTCATTATTACATGGGCGGAGCCGCGGGAGACGGCTAGTAATTAAATAAAAACTGAGAAAGGCAGATCGCTATGCTGAATGCTCTCCGTTGCTGGCACTAAGACACATTGGTTAACTGACTGTTTAAGCGGATGTTGCACAAGGAGCCAGCAAAGAAAAAACATGTCAAGGAGTAAAAGAAAGGCTCCGCAAAGTGGATCCCAGAGTGGTGACAGAACACTTCTGCCGGCACACCATACAATAGGCGGGCTGATACAACTCAATCAACACGTCTTCTTTAGCCACTTGTATTGTCCAGCTGCTGCCGCACGGATCTCGGCAGATGACCTCTTAAGCACGTGTGTTAAAGGGATTTCAGGCTTTTGCGCTGCAGTCAATTAGCATTGTGCATGGAGGTTAGCATTGTGTGCGGTTTGAAAGTACGCCTTGCCTTTTGTTGGATATCACCGTTGGTGTGCGAAAGTGCATCTTGTTGACAAAGAATCCACCTCATTTAATTCGGGATAATGCATCCAGAGGGGGAGGTAAGGCGGCATTTGTTGAATTTGGCCCCTAGACCCAAACAGACCTGCATTTAGGTATTCCATTAAGCTGGCAGGTGAGGAAATTGACACACCTTACAAGCTGCGGCATGAGCTTCATAGCGCGGGAGGGGGGCACAGGACCGGTGTGGGGCTAGCTTGTGCATTGGGCTTGTATTGCCATTCTGAAAAGGTTTTATTATTGTTGTGTTAACTAAAGTTGTAAATGTTTTTTAATAGGAAAGTGATAAATGAAAAATATTTTACTTTTAAGATACATAACACATTTAAAACAACATGCACTTAAATCCCATCCATCCATTACCTGAATCCAGTCAGCCACCTAGCCTGACAACATGAGCCACAGGGATTAGCCAAACCTACAGCATACTGGTCCATTTTTGGGGGTGAACACACACAAAGTGGGAACATATAAGAATTAACAATTAAACTAACCTGTATGTCTTCATCAGAAAAGGGGGTGAAAAATAGCAAAGTGTGCAAATAAAGCGTGATTTCTGGAGGGGGATATTTGTGTCTCTTTCAGCTCTAATCGGATCCCAACCTTCATCAGGAAAAGTGGACGAGAAATAGGATTTAATACGATGTGATCAGTTATTAGGTCCACCAGCTTCTTAACATAAAGGCACTATATGATAGACCTGTAACTAATAACAGGTAATATATGATAGATAGAAGTGAGAGGCACTATATAACAGATTGAAAGATAAATATGAAAAGCACTTTATGATAGATAAGATATGACATGCACTATATGATAGATAGATAGATATATAGATAGATATGAAAGGCACTATATGATAGGTAGATAGATATGAAATGCACTATATGATAGATAGATAGATAGATAGATAGATAGATATGAAAGGCACTACATGATAGATAGATAGAAGTGAAAGGCGTTATTTAATAGATAGATAGATATGAAAGGCACTACATGATAGATAGATAGATAGATAGATAGATAGATAGATAGATAGATAGATAGATAGATAGATATGAAAGGCACTACATGATAGATAGATAGAAGTGAAAGGCGTTATTTAATAGATAGATAGATAGATATGAAAGGCACTACATGATAGATAGAAGTGAAAGGCGTTATTTAATAGATAGATAGATAAATAGAGTGAAAAGCACTTTATGATAGATAGATAGATATGAAAGGCACTATATGATAGAGTAGATCGATAGATAGATAGATAGTTAGATTGAAATGCACTTTATGATAAATAGATATGAAAGATACTATATAATAGATGGATGATATGAAAGGTACTATATAATTAGATGGATATATAGATACATGGATAAAGTGAAATACACTGTATGATAGATAGATTGATAGATATATAGATAGATAGAGTGAAAGGCACTATATAATTAAACAGATAGATAAGATAGATCTTTATTTGGCTTAATGGGGAAATTTAGCTTTAAAATGAGGCCAGAGAACTGTTATAATAAACAACAACAACCTCCCTTCAAATACACACTAAGAATTACAAAAAAGAAGAATACATTTGACTTGATTAATGATAAGCGAGACATTATAAAGGCGTGTTGTCGTAGGTGTAAAGGAGACCCCCGTCGTGTTTCTTAGCCTATTTCAGCCCAATGCTTTTTCAGTTAGTACTCAATGCTCGTGTGTCGGAGAGAGTGTGCAGCATTGTTCATGATGGCCTTCAGTTTCATCTTCATTCTTTACTCCACTATGTTATAATAGATGGAGAGGACATGTTTTTAATTAAGTAGGGACCAGAAGATAAAACTTGTTCCAAAAAAAAAAATAGGCAAGGGACAAAGCCTGAAAGTTGAAACGCACCATCAGCAAATCTCAGCAGAATCCCAAAACAGAGATAAAACATGAACCTTTAGTTCTTGTTCCAGGTAACACTAACGAATATTAATCTCATGCAAATTTTTGAGGGAATTTTTTCACAATATGGAATACCACAAATTAAATTGTGCCATCCTTTAAACTGTTGCGTAACAGATTGTGACCTCTGAAACCCCGTCTCCTAACGATGGGTCACCTCATTATGACAAAAAAGCCACAAAATGATTGTGTCTGTGAAAAACAAAAAGGGTGTTGTGAAACACGCAAAAATGATGTTTTAAACAGAAAACTAACCTCACATTTAGAATCTGGGTATTTCAAAATGCAGAAACAAAGCTTGGAATCAAATTCAAGCAACTCCCGATTACAACACTCCATAACTAACCTCCAGCAGGTCCCAGTGTGTGTTCTGCAGACTTACATGTGGACAATACTACCGTGTTACTGAGAGGGACTGGCCAGTCTCGTGGAAGCATTTATGTCTGTTTTTCTAGTTTGTGACTTTTGTCTAGAAATTTGGATACCTTTGCCTGTATGTCTGTGCAGGGCCATCTTAACAGCATTATAGGACCCCCCTGGGCAAATCAGCGCAATACCTACACAACCACTCAGCAAGTCACAGCATACATAGATTAGCATGGGGCCCCCGGGTACCTGCCCATCGTGCCCATGCGTTAAGACGGCCTTGCCTCTGTGCCTGCCTTTGGATTGATAAATCCAAATTTGAATACAAAATCTTTATAAACCGTTTGTCATGGCTTTGAAATCTTCAGCTCATCCTGCTCTACATCTCAGTATAGGTTTGTGCAGCTTAGCTTTTCATTTGGAGAATCCCATTATTGAAAGGTTGTGCCACGTATGCTTCCACTTCTTCTGTGGGTGTGTATGGTCAGCCTGTGCCTGAAAACACTAGAATATGAAGTAGTATAGGAGATCATGAATGGTGGCACAAAGGTAGACAGGGATATAGAATGTCACCATCCATGCTCCCCCCTTTTAACCCCCCCAATCCCTCTAATCATGTGACTTCTATGTATTTAGTCCTGCATTGCAATAAACACAGACAGGAGAGACCAGGGGCAAGTAGCAGGCAAAATAAGGGGCCGAGCATCAAGTTGCAGTGTATTCCTTAAAGCAGAAAGTTTAGGAAAAATAAATAAAGTCACCCTAAAAATCAGTCTGGAGTTTAGCATGCGGAATTCTCCTTAGAATCTGCTTCTGAACCGCTTTGGAAATTCTTTTAATCTTTGGAAGCATAAGCATCTGCATATTATGATGGCTGGCACACTACATTAATGGATTGTGTGGTATGTTAGACATTCTTGTACTGTACCTGTGGAGGTCTCGGATTTTGTTTCATTTTTTAAAAATGAAAAAATTAAAAGTTGTTACTGCAAAGGGATAATTATATACACAATGTTAAATAGCACATAATAATCAGTGTCATTGTAAGTGAGCCGCCCATACTGAATAGAAAAAAAAAAAACTTAAGTGTAGATGAAACAAATAAAATAAACTCTATAGTAACCCAAAAACACATTCTGGAAAGATAATTAAGGATATACACTGCATGTGAGTAAAATACTTCGTAGGAGCCTAGAAAAATCAAATCCATTCCACAACACTCATTCTGAAACTGGCATCCCTTCTGCATCTAAGCCGTACTTAAAAGTCCAGACCTGTAAATGCCATCTAACTAAACAAGGCCCAAGAAGCAACATTAGAAATGCAGACGGTGATTCTTCAGGGTCAGGGTATAGAACTGTTATGTTCAATTGATTTGAGATGGAGAGTAGTAAAAAGTGAGGTGCCCAGACATAGCAGAAGCTTTTCTACTAACCAACCACAAGAATGTGATGTAAGCACATGTGACATCAAAAACAGAGGCCCTGTGTCCAGTGCATGACGTCCCCTACATAAACCTGTGATATTAGCTGTAAATTATTAAAGGCCAGTGGGCTCAAAAAAGTCAAAATCATTACCAGTTCAGAGCAAAACACATTGGGGTGATTCAACAGACTTTTAGCATTGTACACTGCTAATAACTGCCATGTTTAATAAGGACTGTGTGTTTCATTTTTGGCTGGCACAATAATAGCACCGCTGCCTGGGGCTTTCCAGGTTGGAGTTGGCATGTTCTCCCTGGGTCTGCATGGATTTCATCTGGGTGCTCCAGTGTCCTCCCACAGTACATAGACAGGCAGGTTCGGTAGACTTGCGATTTTAAATTGCTCCCTGCTGTGTGTGTGTGAGTGTTCACCCTAAAGAGGACTGGCGCCGTGTGTGGGGATTGCTCCTGCCTTGTGTCTTTTGAGTTTCTAGGGTGGGCTCCAGCTTCCCACAGTCCTACTCGGGATAAAGAAGGTTTGGAAGATACATGGATGATTGATTTTTTAGTTATGGTGCCCACAGTCTTACATCCTGACATACAGAGGGATAGAAATCATTCTGAAAGTATTGAAATCTTGTTCATGGATGTCTAAAATGTAAAATGAAAAAAGAGACAACAATTAGACAACAATAGTGCCTTTCATATCTATCCATCCATTACCCAACCTGCTATATCCCAACCACAGGGTCACGGGGGTCCGCTGGAGCCAATCCCAGCCAACACAGGGCACAAGGCAGGAAACAAACCCTGGGCAGGGTGCCAGCCCACCGCAGGGTGTGCACACACAACACACACACACCAAGCACACACTAGGGACAATTTAGAATCGCCAATGCACCTAACCTGCATGTCTTTGGACTGTGGGAGGAAACCCACGCAGACACGGGGAGAACATGCAAACTCCACACAGGGAGGGAGGACCTGGGAAGTGAACTCAGGTCTCCTGACTGTGAGGCTTCATATCTATCTGTCTATCTATCTATCTATCATATAGTGCCTTTCACATCTATCTATCTATCTATCTATCTATCTATCATATAGTGCCTTTCATATCTATCTATCTATTTTATAGTGCCTTTCCTATCTATCTATCTCTATCTGTCTATCTATCTATCTATTATATAGTGCCTTTCCTATCTATCAATCTATCTATCTATCTATCCATCTATCGCCTTTCCTATCTATCTATCTATCTATCTATCTATCTATCTATCTATCTATCTATCTATCTATCTATCTATCTATCTATCTATCGCCTTTCATATCTACCTATCTATCTTTCTATCTATTATATAGTGCCTTTCCTATCTATCTATCTATCTATCTATCTATCTATCTATCTATCTATCTATCTATCTATCTATCTATCTATCTATTTATTATATAGTGCCTTTCATATCTATCTATCTATCTATTATATAGTGCCTTTCCTGTCTATCTATCTATCTATCTATCTATCATATAGTCCCTTGAGTACCTATCTACTGTATATATTATATAGTGCTCGTAGTATCTGTCTTAATTCTACATATAGTGTCTTCACAGTGCAACTCCTCAAAGGTACAAAAATTAACCAAGCATGCAATACAGAGCAGGTTAGGATATAAGGAAGTGTCTCTGTTTTCTGTTGGTTCCATCATAAAGTGCGATAGATAGATAGATAGATAATGTGAAAGGTGCTATATGATAGATAGATAGATAGATAGATAGATAGATAGATAGCAAAAATCAGGGGTTTACAGTCATCCTCTTCCTTGTGGGGCTTATTTCTTACTGACCAGCGTGCTGCTTCTCATCAGAAACAATTTAAAATTCTTTCTGTATTGTACCAGGTTAACACTACTGCTTAATTTTGTTGGTTTATTGTTTAAAAACCCAGTAATTATGTTCAATGAGCTTATTTTTTTTTTTTTTTTTGAGTGCTTACTTGGAGAATTTTTGTTGGGTGAAGCTGAGATAGTCTATTTTAAAACAAGAACAATAGAGTTACCACAGATGCTTATTCAATGTTTAAGATGCTCATTCATAGCAGATTAAAAGATGAATTTGCATATTTTAAACCAATTAATCAATTAGAAATATTTTGGAAGATTTTGGGTATAAATGTTGTTTTATGAACTAAATATTATAGGCTAGTTTCTGTTAAATTGTATTAGAAGTATAAATAACAGTCTTCTTAATGCAAACTATCTATCTATCTATCTATCCCTATCTATGTATTATATAGTGCCTTTCCTTTCTATCTATCTGTGCACACCTACAGCTACATTTGGTACTTTGGAAAGCCTGGACAGATTTGATTCTTCAGTTTACATTATCATTATAGTTTTAATTCTAAATTAATTCTGATTAAAATAAAAAATTGGACATCCAATGAGCAAACCCATAGTTCTTTGCCTTCTAAGCCTATATTTTGAAATTCATATTATACAGTTACTTAAAAATCCTATGGAATAATTTAAAATGGTCATTAGACGTCATAATTGTACTGATTACAGATTTTCACACGTATTTGAATTATAACATTTCTAGCTTCCTTTCAGGTACACATGCAGGTAGTGTACTCCATTCATAACACAGAGTTAGTGGATAGGACAGCACAGATATCATGACTGCAGCATTTTAAATGAATCGCTCTTTTTTTAAATCAGTAAGACACTAAATTCATAAATAACTTATTACACATTTCACAGAAATTATGAGTTGCATTTCTAACCGTTGTATCATCGTATAAAACACTAAACTCCTAATGTACAATTAAATAAAAGGAATCCATAAATATAACAGGGGGCCTCAACTCCATGGGCGTACCAAATCTGTGGCGTACCTCTGAAGTGTAACTTTTCTAACTGCCTTCAGTGTTAGGTAGCACATAATAAACAGCTAAATGAGGACTCCACATGCTGTTCCCTGATGTCATTACTGTACTGACTTTCAATTTCAAATTATCTTTGAATTACAGCTCACCCTATTGATCTGTGGATCATAAATGACAATTAAATAACAGATAAATCAAATTAATTAAATTACATAATACATTATAAGAGTGTCCTACTTGTCATCATTGTGCCAGTTTTCTATTTCAGAGTATCTGTCTCTTTATCGCTGACCAGAACATAAAACTCATACCTTGCACATCATTTTATCTAAGAACACTTCACAAAGGAGATTATCAGACATTTGAGAGACTTCATTAGGAGACAGTCCTCCATTCATTGAGTTCACACACTCCACTTGAAATGCAGAATGATAGAAATGTTCAGCTCTGGACAGGCTGGATGGAGCGGCTCAAAAGGGGGATGCCTGAGACTGACTGGCTCCATGGGGGAAAGTCATTCCTTCTCCTCGGGGTTCTTCATAACAACAATGGTGTCCATTCTTTCTCTTTGGTGCCTAAAAAAAAAAGATTATGACCACCAGGAGATTTGCCATTTCCACTACTTTAAAGGCTATTTTGCTCTTTTAAATTTTCCTTCATTGTCTTTGAAGACACTAGAAAGAAAGAATTTTTTTTTTTAAAGGAACAGGTTAATAGGGTTAGAGCTACCAAGGGGTTGATGCCAGCACTGAAAGCTTTTTTATGAATGTGGAGACATTAGGTTTAGAAATGAAGGACCGAAGGGAATGCTAAGGTTGCTGTTTAAAACAATACAAATAATGACTCAGCCCTAATGCAAACACTAAAGAATCACCCGACTGAACAGTGTGAGAACGTCCACCTCCTCGGGGCTGGAGGTCATCGGAGCTATCTAGGCGATGTTTAGTGATTTCACATTCTCAAAAAGATTAGCAGGTGTCTTGTGTCCACCATCAAACAACTCACTTTCATGCCAGATTTGAAAGATCCTTACAATATGGTGACTGAAAAGGCAGACTTAGAATTGTATCAGGGGAGACACAATCTGAAAAACAAAAAAGTGAGTGCATGAAATGTATTTAGAAATAAAAGAATATGTGTTGGCAGTTTTAAATTATAACACATTCTAACATAACAGAACATTCTTAAACCTACGTAATTCTTGGGGCTTGGTGCCCACCCTTGCATCACTAGACACATTTGGGACGTCCACTAGAGAAGGCACCAGGTCATCATTGGGAATATTCATAAAGACCAGTTAACAGCACCGTCAGAAAGTATTCAGACCACTTCACTTTTAATAGATTTTATTATATCACTCTGGAGATAAATAGATAAATAGAAAGGAAAGGCACTATGAGATAGATAGATAGATAGATAGATAGATAGATAGATAGATAGATAGATAGATAGATGAAAGGCACTGTATAACAGATAGATAGAAATGAAAGGCACTATATAATAAATAGATAAGAAAGGCACTATATAATAGA
>JANRMT010062823.1:19513260-19524342 GCA_026402145.1 Polypterus bichir lapradei | reverse complement strand
TGCAGATATTGTTTTAACAGAAGTTCTGAAATAAAAGTGAAACTAATAAAATAGCAACAGTTCAAAGAAAAAAAAATCTTAAAAGTGTGTATCCAGAAAACAAAAAACGGGGGTTGGCAAGCAAAGCGAGCAGGGGGCGAAGCCCACAAGTATAGAGATACAGTATATATGATGCTACATTGATTGCTAGGGGAGACATACAAGTGACATGTATATAGTTGCTCGTGGACAAGAATTCAGTTGCCTTAACCCTTCAATCATCTCCCAAGTGTTTCATTTCTCATGTACCATTAACCTTAAGCAGCTGAGAACTCAACGTGAAGCTACAGACCTGGGTTCAAGACTAACGTTTAAGGTGTTTCTCAGCACTAGCTGGCATTTAAGACAAAGGTCTGCACCTAGATGGCACTAGAGAGCCAAACTGAAGGCTAAACTAATGCAGTTCCTTGGGCATAGATGGTGTTGGAGACCAAAGATTGAAAATAAGCCTCCTTGGGTTGCACCAATCCTCAAATTCTAGTCATTTCACAGGTTTGAAGTCTATTGACGAGTTTTGTAATTTCATTCAAGGCATTCAGCAGTCACTCGTGTTCATCTCTGCAAAAGGAAAACAAATGCGTGTTTCATTCAGCTTGAGCTTCAAAGCGCTGCAGAGATGAAACTGTCTACTTATTGAATCAAGAGGCGGCAGGTAAAGACGGCAATCGTGCTTTGATGTCTGTTTAATGTCTCACTGGATCATTTTCCTATCAATTCATTTTACACCAGATGAGATTTATACAGCCACTCCTGTTGTAGCAGTCTCTTATGTGGACTAAAATGGATTTAAAGAGAATTTAATTGCTGCCATAGTAGTGTACTATTAAATCTGAAGTGAACAGAACACAGTCAAGTGTGTGTGAGGCCTTGGCAAATAGACACGAGACACTTAAAGCTCCTGATTTGGATGAGAGCTGAACGTTTCACATATAGTAAGCCGATAATTTTAACTGTGGCCACCCCTGACAATGCCAGTCACTGACACGGCGCAGTGTTGAATCCTGACTGTCACAGGTCCTGTGCCAAGGATCAAACAGCTTGAGCATGATTAAGGATTGTTAAAGATTCTAAGAAGGTGTCAGCTGCTTTCAGTGCATTGGTGCAGGGAGAACATTTATTTATCGACCCATTTTTGGTTGTGTCTTGTCTGATTACGGGTTGCACAGATTAACGATAGTGCTTAATGGGAACAGGTCCCGTATGTTTTGTGGAGTGCCTAGTGATGGGCCGCCTCAGGTGGTTAAAGCATTGGCCATTAGTCTGTCGTGTCTCCAAGGGGGGGGACCAAATGGGTTGACAGTTTAGCAGGGATTCTCCAAGGGTTACAGGATGGTGGCCAAAGACACAAAAAAGGCTAAAGAGGGTCGCAAGAAAAAAGAACCCTAACACGGATCAGGTAGTAACAGGGACAGCCCCCTTGTATCAAAGGCTCTAAGGGGGTCACTTAGTCGTAGTGACAGGAACTCGCCGGATGCAGAAAGAGAAACAGAAGGCCGAGATGCATGGACTTGAGGTATAATTTTATTTCAGGGTGGCACTGTGGCTCAGTGGGTGGCGCTGCTGCCCCACAATTCCTTCATCATTCATCAATCTTTTACTCGGCATCTGGGTGAGGCTGCCCTGAGTGGCAGCATGCTACTGTAGGTGCTGATGGGTTTTGAACATCCCGCACGATTTACTACCAGCTGTTTTCAATCTTGTGCTATCACCTTGGCCTCTGTTAGGCTAAGTCGATGTCATATGAGGTCATCCTCAATTTGACGTGCCCAAGTTTTCTTAGGCGCATTTCATTGTACCTTCCAGATTGTTGGGCGTTTTCGCCATAGCAGTCGGTTGGCACGCATGGCCAAACGAGCGTAGTCTTCTTTTCTGAATTTCCTCAGCTATACGGGGTTGTTGGAGGCGTCTAATTTTGCCACAATAATCAGTCAAATATAGTTGGCAGAACCTCCGGGGACGCTTAAAAGAAGACCATTGGCACCATTTTATTCCACTCCAAACTATTTCCGTTTCTCCTCTCCTATTGATTTGAATACATTTCATTGAGTCTGCAGAGATTTGAAACATTTCCACATTTTTTTTAAACTCAAGGCGAAGCAAACTCAGCAGGGTTCGTTCAACACTAATGGACACCGTGGCTTCTCGAAGCGCTTTACAGAAACTGCAGATCATTTTTACATTGGTCTAAACCTTTAGCACTGCAAATGTGGACATATTTCTTGCCTCGTGTTATATTGCAAGAATTAAGATAAAGGTATCGTGAAAAGATCAGACTCGACACACTTAAAAAGGTTTGGGGCAGCCACCCGTATATTATCCCTGGCTGCAATGGGCTTTGAGAATAAGACAGTCGTGTCTTTGATGGAGTCCAAACAAGAACTGAGGAACAGCGGTTAAGATGGCAGCTTTAAATGCCAAGACTGGAAGTGATGTAAGGGAACTGGAAGTGACATTCTTCTAGGTGCCAGAACCGGAAGTGACGTTCTTCTGATGTCGTAACCAGAAGTGACTTTCTTCTAGGTGCCAGAACCGGAAGTGACGTTCTTCTAGGCGCCGGAACCAGAAGTAACGTTCTTCTGACATCATAATTGGAAGTGACATTCTTCTAGGCAGCGGAACCAGAAGTGACGTTTTTCTAGGCAGAAGGACCAGAAGTGACATTATTCTGACGTCGTAACTGGAAGTGACGTTCTTCTGGCGTTGGAACCGGAAGTGACGTTCTTTTAGGGACATGGAATTGTAGTGACGTCTTTAAGGATGAGTCAGACAGGTTTTCCCATTTTTACTCTGTAGAGGTATGTTATCCATGGCTGCAATGGGCTTTGAGAATAAGACAGTAGTGTCTTTGATGGAGTCCAAACTAGAACTGAGGAATAGTGGTTAAGATGGCAGCTTTAAATGCCAAGACTGGAAGTGATGTAAAGGAACCGGAAGTGGCATTCTTCTAGGCACTGGAACTGGAAGTGATGTTCCTCTGGGCGGCAGAACCGGAAGTGACGTTCTTCGGATGTCGTAACTGGAAGTGACATTCCTCTAGGTGCCAGAACTGAAAGTGACGTTCTCCTGACGTCGTAACTGGAAGTGACGTTCTTCTAGGTGCCAGAACCGGAAGTGACGTTCTTCTGACATCATAACTGGATGTAACGTTCCTCTAGGCGCCAGAACTGGAAGTGACGTTCTTCTGACGTCATAACTGGATGTAACGTTCCTCTAGGCGCCAGAACTGAAAGTGACGTTCTTCTGATGTTGTAGCTGGAAGTGACATTCTTCTAGGTGCTGGAACTGGAAGTGACATTCTTTTGACGTCATAACTGGAAGTGACATTTTTAGGGATGAGTCAGACAGATTTTCCCGTTTTTTGTCTGTAGAGGTATGTTATCCCTGGCTTCAATGGGCTTTGAGAACAAGACAGTAGTGTCTTTAATGGAGTCTAAACAAGTACTGAGGAATAGTGGTTAAGATGGTGGCTTTAAATGCCAAGACTGGAAGTGACGTAAGGGAATTGGAAGTAACATTCTTCTAGGCACCGGAACCGGAAGTGACGTTCCTCTAGGCACCGGAACCGGACGTAACATTCTTCTGACATTGTGACTGGAAGTGATGTTCCTCTAGGTGCCATAACCGGAAGTGATGTTCTTCTGACGTTGTAACTGGAAGTGACGTTCCTCTAGGTGCCAGAACCAGAAGTGACATCTTTAGGGCTAAGTCAGACAGCTTTTCCCATTTTTGATCTGTGGAGGTAACAGAAGAAGGTTTAGTGTGGAATTACCTTCCCTTGGTCCATACAGCTTCCTCCTACTCTCACATGTGTGACGGTATGAAAATGTAGAAAATTTCCAAATCGTAACATAGAAAGTGGACTATTGTAAAATAAGGACCTTACCTTTCTTAATCTATTGCCATTATACCAAATGTTCTTAATATGTTAAAGTCAATAATCTCAGAAAAGAAAGAAAAATACCAATCTTGACTTGGGTATTTGTGAGGCAAGCAGAAAAGTCGGGTGAACCATCACGGTGTCCTGCTGTAGGACCCTCATTTCTTGTCATTGTGTCTCGGCTTTACTCATCAGTTATGTCAACAGGACGATGAGGGTGTGCCCGGCTGCTCTCACTCGCTTAGTGTGTCACTTTCTTGTTGTGACTGTACCTTGGCTCACTGCTAGAGAGCTGTCTCCCCTGACAATGTGAAGATAAATGGGATTGCAGAGTGTGAGGGCCCATGACGAATGGGCCTTGGTTATTCTTATCACTTCCAGATGGTGAAGCACTTCTTCACCTCTCCCTGAGCTGTCAGAGATGCTTATTCACACCCCCCACTTGTGGGCTCTTGAAGGATCATTCTTGACAGGACTGTTTATAGATTTAGCTGCACCTCCACTTTTTTAAAGAGAGACTTGACACACAAGAGCCTCTGAGTGACACATCTTTAAAGGAGCTCATTCCTCCTGTCTCATACATCACAACAGCCATCTTTCTGCTGCGTTATAGGGGCTCATTCATGATGTACAAGTCTAAACTTTGACTAGATATAGAGCCGCTGACTAACACGGGCAGCATTTGAACCAAATAACCCTGTTGTATAAATGCAGTGTGCCTTTCAAAGTACAGGTGTTCTAATTACACTTCAATTACAATATAGGGGTGGCATAACTATGGATCAATTATATGTGATTAATAGAAAATAATGGTAGTCGGAAGACGGGCTGTGTCAACATGTGTCTGAAGAATGGAAAGAATAAATTCCCCTAAGAAAAAAAAAAATCAGAAGATATTTAGAAACACAATGTTTGGGCAATGAGTGCATGTTTCGTAGCTTTTTGAATTTTCTGTTTTATTCATGTTCTGCCATTCAGATTAGGACCCTCCTCTTGTTTTTGGATTCCATTTGTATATTTGTTCCTGGGCGGCACGGTGGCGCAGTCTGTAGTGCTGCTGCCTCGCAGTTAGGAGACCCGGGTTCACTTCCCTGCGTGGTCTTTCCCTGTGTGGAGTGGATCTCCTGTTTTAAATCCCTTTATAATTGTAAGCACTTCGATCATGTCCCCACTTAATCTCGGTTTGCTTTAACTCTGCCTCACCTCATAGGTCAGGCTTCTTATTCCATGATCCACCTTAGTTGCTCTTCCCTGGACTTTCTCTTGCGCTGCTATGTCTTTTTAGAAAAACTGAACATATAACTCAAGGTGAGGTGTTCTCTGTAACTTAAGTATAAAATCCCTTGACTTGTACTCTTCACGTTGTGACATAAACCCTTCATAACATTCTTGTTTGCCTTCTTGATCACTTCTGTCCACTGTGCTGGAGGTTAATAGTGATCAGTCCATTATGACACCCAGGACCTTCTCATAAGGGGTACCTTCGAGTTTCGAGACCTCTCATTGTGTATTTAAATCTAACATTTTTATTTCCAACATGCAGTACTTTACGTTTACTTACATTAAATTTTGTCTGCCTCTAATCTCATTCTACATTATCCGCCCTTCCACCTATCATCTGATAAAGTGAAGTCAGAAAATGAGCAGAAGTGGATGTCTTGGTTTGCATGGTTATAAATAAACACATTAAATATTTTTTCTGTCAAACTGCAATATTTCAGTGATGGGCGGCACGGTGGCGCAGTGGGTAGTGCTGCTGCCTCGCAATAAGAAGACCTGGGTTCGCTTACTGGGTCCTCCTGTGGTTTTATGGGTCCACAGCTCGCTGAGCAAAGGCCATTTCTTTTAAATAAATAATCACCGCGCTCGCGGCTTAGTGAGGGGGCGTTGGGCCATAGCAAGCCAGGGGGCGATCTGCGGTGTGGGCGTTTCTCACCGAGTGGACAGGTGAGGAACTGCCCACATCCGTGATTGCTCCCGTGGCTAATGTGCTGCAGCTGCTATGGCCCCTCGCTGTTTAAAAGAAGCGCGAGTCGGTTGTGAGAGGACAGATCAGAAAAAGAGGGAGAGATCGATGAAAAACGGAAAGAGGTTACAGGGAGCAAGAGAGGAAGCAGCTCGGTGAGAGAGACAGAGACATGCGGAGTGTGTGTGAGCGAGCGAACGAGCGCTCGTGGGCAGCTGCGAGGAAGCTGGGTGTTGGGCCTACGCCCAGGCGTTTGAGTTGATGTTGCTCCCGCTGAGTGAGCAGGTAGCGGGAGTGACCAGGGGAAGGCGGCGAGCCGCAGAAGGCCGGAAAGGCAGCGGAAGTCGGGAGGCTTGGTGGTGGAGTCCCCAACGTGAGCGACCTGGCCGTTGGTGGAAACCAAGTCTTGGGGACTGGGATGAGTGCCAGACCGAAGCCAGGGATCAGGAGGTCTCCAGTCTCGTGTGAGTGAAGGGGAAAGGGCAGCTGCAGAGAGAGAGAGTGGCTCCCCTGTTACGAAACCTGGACAGGGAGAAGCAGGGGAGTCACCAGTTAAAAGAAGCACCGAGCTTCTTGTTGGATATTAAAGATTGTTCCTGTTTGGACGTTTTAACCTTCGGTTTTAAAGGATTGTGTTTTTTCTATTTCTATTTTTAACCTTTATTTAATGATTTTGGAATCACTGCACTTTATTGAACACTGTTTGTTTTGTTGACTATTTTAATAAAAGCACTATGCACCTTTTTGAACCATCCCCTTGCTCAAATGTTGTCCCACTGTTTAGCTCATCTCGGTGACATTATCGACGGTGTAGGGTTCAAGGGCTTCCAAACAGTGATGGGAGCGTGGAGCCGAACCCACATCGTCACACCTCCCTGTGTGGAGTTTGCATGTTCTCCCCATGGCTGCGTGGGTTTCCTCCCACAGTCCAAAGACATGCAGGTTAGGCGCATTGGCGATTCTAAATTGTCCCTAGTGTGTGTGTGTGCGCGCCCTGCGGTGGACTGGCACCCTGCCCGGGGTTTGTTTCCTGCCTTGCGCCCTGTGTTGGCTGGGATTGGCTCCAGCAGACCCCCATGACCGTGTAGTTAGGATATAGCAGGTTGGATAATGGATGGATGGATGGATATTAACTGATAAATCTCTAATGGTGCATATATTAGACCTTTTATTGTGCACATCTTTAACCCTAATGTCATGCTTACAGATTTCATGGAGTCGTATGATACACTGTGAATGCAGTTTCCCAGGTGTGCCTCATTCATTTAACGTGCAATAATTTACTACCAAAAATATGACAAAATAGTTTATCATTTATTCTCCTAAAGCATACAGGGTCAGTATGTTTTCCTGCACGTTTCAAGTTCTATGTTTGTAGACAGCTTTTTTTCTGGATTTTTTTGTATCTTTAGATATTTGTTGAAGCTGCATTTCCCTTTTGCGGTGGGCTGGTGCCCTGCCCAGGGTTTCTTTCCTGCCTTGTGCCCTGTGTTGGCTGGGATTGGCTCCAGCAGACCCCCGTGACCCTGTAGTTAGGATATAGCGGGTTAGATAATGGATGGATGGATGCATTTCCCTTTTGTTATGTTTTATGTTGGAATTTATGACTTTAGGGAGGTAAGAGATAAGAAATGCCACAACACTTATCAGTACAGCAAACCCTGAAAGAGGACCTGTCATTGATTGTAGATTGCGAGTCAGATAGAGACACGGTGCAGAATGAGACTTCTGATGCCATCAGATCTTTAATGTTGCGGGCAAGAAATTGTTGAGGGGCAGAGCTCTGGACGGACAAGGAGGATAATGAAGGTGAAGGAGGCAAGTAAGTAGGGCAACTGCACAGAGTGAAACCGTACAAGCCGCATCACCTGAAGCAGCAAAAGTGGACAAAAACCACAGAAGGTGTTATTACAGCTGCCTTTCTATCGTATTTCACATTATTTCAGAATTTATAAGTTTAGACAGATAAGAGATAAGAAAATAAGTACCACTGACGCTTATCAGCATAGGAAAATTCTGAAAGAGTGCTGTCGTTAACAGTCAAAGAGAGAGACTGAGAGGCATGCAGCCTGGAGACAAACAATGAACGACAGAGTAAGGCAGCCGCAAAGTGATACTTCTGATGTCATCAGATCCTGAATGTTTCTAGTCAGGGTATTGTAGAGGGGCAGAGTTCAGATAAGGAGGAGAAGGTTTGAAAGTGAAAGGGGCAGGCAGCTGTAGCAGTTCCAGAGAGTTAAACAGCAATTCACCTGAAACGGCTTCATACAGAAGCAAAAGTGGACAGAAACACAAAAGGTGTCTCATAAGTTCAGTATCACTGGACTGCAAAACTGTTGATCGCTGCAGTGTGTGCCAGGAGCCACAATGCAAAGATCACAAAAAAACATAACTGTGGTCCTGGAATTAGTGTCCTGAGCACCGGACTATGATTGTGTAATTATATCCAGCCATCCATTATCCAACCCGCTCTATCCTAACTACAGGGTCACGGGGGTCTGCTGGAGCCAATCCCAGCTAACACAAGGCGCAAGGCAGGAAACAAACCCCGGGCAGGGCGCCAGCCCACCGCAGGGCACACACACACCAAGCACACACTAGTGACAATTTAGAATGGCCAATGCACCTAACCTGCATGTCTTTATACTGTGGGAGGAAACCCATGCAGACACGGGGAGAACATGCAAACTCCACGCAGGGAGGACCCGGGAAGCGAACCCAGGTCTCCTAACTCTATATATTTAGGAAAATTTAAAAGTAATTAAGTGTTAAAAATTTGTTTAAAAAGAAGTAAAGTATTTAGGGAAGATTTTTCAATAAACATATGGACAATTATGGTTATTTGTGAGTTGATTTCAATATAAATATATGACGGGTCACTAAAGACCCAAGGTATGTAATAGTGTTGGTTGAAAGTCCCATATATACAGGGGTTAAATAATGTTTGAAATGATGAACTACTGATGTGTTACTTTCTATTCGGTTCACCGACAAAAGCGCGATAGACATATGCGTCCCAACAAAACCGCGCCGGACAAATGAGCGCCGACAAACCCGCTAACTGTTTTTCGAGAAATGCGCGCCGACAAAATCGCGAGAGAGGCCAAGAGAGTGGGACGCCCTTGCTGCAATTCTTCCTACATATGCAGGGCGTGATCTTAAGGACTATCTGCGTGCCGTGCTGATGGCATGCCGCGTCTCATAATATTGACTTCTAAAATAAACATTATTATATATGCTTTTAACTAGTAATTCATATTTAATGAAACTTTCGCGATTTTGTCGCGGCGATTCTGACGACGCATTTTAATCGGCGCTATTTTGTCGGCGCGCATATGTCTATTGTGCAAATGTCGGGTCACATTCTATTCATTGCTGAATGCCTCTAAGTATATTCCAATAATCCTACAATATATGGTATGTTCATTGATATGGTGTAGTACATTAAAATAATCAAATACAATGTGCTTTCAGTTAAAGATGGTATTTATCCATCCATTTTTTAATCCACTTACCCAATTTAGGCTCAAGGAATTCATTTGATACAAACCCTGGACAGGGTTAACAGTTTATCATGGGGTTTAAAGACCTTTTTCTAACCAGCTTAGTCCTGAACAGGGTTGCAGGGGTCCTAGCTAGTACAGGGTGCAAGGCAGGAATGAACCCTGGACCATCACAGAGCACACACACAGTTACCCACCAAGCACACATGAAGGCCAATTCAGCATCAGCAGTTCACCTAATCTGCATGTCTTTGGACTGTGGGAGGAAACTGAAGCACCCAGAGGAAACCCACACAGACACGGGGAGAACATGCAAACGCCAAGCAGGGAGGAGCTATTGACGTGGCCACCCATTCTTACTTATGAACTGTTAATTGTAGCTAATACACGCATTGCACAAATATTATACATAAAGTAGAGTACACCCCACAGCTTTCCAAACTACACACCTATTACCACAGCCAGCGGACACAACCTTCATGTGCTGTTTGCCTCTGCCTGATCTTCCCATTTGCAGTTATGACTTTTTAGAAAACGGAAGCCATTATGTCGTTATTATTTGTTTACTGTCACATTATCCAGTATGTTTATTTATTAGCATATTTTTTTCTTTATTTAGTTATTTGCTGTCCAAAATATTTGTCCATTCCAAAATTCACCATGTTAGGTGAGCAGCCTTGCTTCTGTGGCTCAGAATTAATGTGTGATAATCCTGACTCACAGACAATGCCAAAACCTTGTTCAGATGATACAAGTGTGATATCACCATATCGGGCATCTCTAGTAGCAATGGGACTGAATGTTCTGTTTCTGCACTACCTGCTCGATTCTGAACTAACAGATGCCCAGATCTTTACAAACTCATTTTTAGCCCTTTTCCCAGCTTCTGAGATCCTCTATGATCTCCTTTAAATTGAGTCATATTTCATATTAATAAGTCTTTGTTGAGAGGAGCAGAGCACCAACATTGTAGCCCCTCAAAAGCATTCTGAATTATATTTTATTGATTGGAAAAACTGACTCCAATTACCCTTTTTTCTGGAGGTCTACCTAAATTTTCCATTGTCGACCTTGAATGTTTAAGCAATACGGTATTCTTAATGAATGACCATGCGCCTGCTTATATGTGCGGTTTGCTTAATCAGACAGATTTTAGTGTATTATGAGGATTATATTTTATGTATGTGAGTGTGCGTGTCTGTCCAGGGATTGTTCCTGACTTGCTTCTCATGCTTGCTGGGATAGAGCCTGGCTTCCCCCACAACCCTGCTTAGGATAAGTGGGTGTAGGAGATGGATGGATGGATGGATTATATTTGAGGGGTTACTCTCACAGAAAAAAGTGGGAATTAAGGACACGGTCTGTAGGTGGGTGCAAATTTAGCTCAAACACAGGCTGCAAACGATTGTGGTGAGGGAAACCTTTTCAAAATTAGGTAATGTTAAAAGTGATATCCATCAGAGAGCAGTGCTGCGGCAGCTGCACTTTTTAATATAAATAAATAATCTGGACAAGAATATAATCAATCAGCTGGTTAAGTTTGAAGACTATACCAAACTAGGTGGACGAGAAGATAACGAAGATTCAGCTAAAACCTTAGAGAGAGACTTTGACAGCATACAGGCTTGGGCAGATTTGTGAAAAATGAAATTTAATGTAAGTAAATGTAAAGTAATACACAACTCTCTCTCTCTCTC
>JANRMT010062823.1:19428993-19472437 GCA_026402145.1 Polypterus bichir lapradei | reverse complement strand
CAACGTAGTTGGGCCTGTTTTAACTTTTCAAACGTCACACTTGCCGATTCTCCAAGCTTAACACAAAATTTAATGGCACAACGTTGCTCCAAATTCCGCTGTTCCATTTTGCGTGACGCACAACCAAAAACACAACTTCGCTAATAGCAGTCACAAAAATCACGTAGTTAACGGAAGGAGTTGAAACTCGCACTGAGCTATGGGAGGGTACTGATACACGTGCTCTATCAAGGACAACAGCGCAGCGTTGCCAGATCGCTTGCAGTGTTGCCAGTCTCATTACTTTTCTGCCACACCTCGTATATAGAGAGTGGTCCAGATCTAATTATGCAATTTTCATTATGCTATAACTTATTAAGTTTATTACATACAAAATCACCCGAAAAATCCCGGACCATCGAGAAGTGTGCAAACTGACGACACGAAGAATCGTCTTCGCGCCAAACTGGAATCATCCCCGCATAAATCAAAGTCATCCAAATGATCTGGTTCTGCATAATTAGATCTGGACCACCCTGTATATACGAGTATATATATATATATATGGTTGAAATAGTTTTTACTGTCAAATAATGCAAAGAGTACGCGACACGTGTTTCACCCTAATTCTGGGCTCATCAGGCGTACACACTCACTGCACTCCCTCTCGGGAATCGAACCTCAGACGTCAGCGGTCGAAGCCTCTCACGTTGCACCATGGCGTGTGGTTCGTTTATTTGACAGTCTGTAGATCAGGGTAATTACATTCAATGCATTCATATATATATATATATATATATTTTTTTTTTTTCAATGCATTCGTAGTCTGAATCACAATCTGATCGTGTGGGTAGTTACCTACCAGGTAACGCTTGTTCTATGATCTGCTTCTCGCAACTGAAAGAGGGCACCGTGGCAGACGTTAGCCGACTTGCTGACCAACCACAAGTGTTACCTGGTAGGTAACCACCCACACGATCAGATTGTGATTCAGACTACGAATGCATTGAGAAAAAAAAAAAAAAATTTAAAAAAAAAAAAAATATATATTTATATATATATATATATATATATATATATATATATATATATGCAGTCAGAAATCCACAAAAGGAGAAGATGAATCACGTATCATAAAGTAGTGTTTATTCCTGAGTTTTCAACCCCTGCCAGGGGCCTTCATCAGAGGATAATGCTTAGACTTACAAGAATCAAAGGCAATATATAGCAAAATTAGGTGGGGTTTGGGCTAAATCAGTGTGTTCGGGGGGGGGGGGGGTATTGGTTGTAAAGGTTTATTTATTTTTCATAGCTGTGTCCTTCACGGATTGCCGAAGTTTCCCATTGTCTAATACATTGGAGGGCTTCTTGCCCGAAGGTTGTACGAATGGAAGAGAAGGTCTGTGATACGGTTTGCATGTTTGCAGTAACCCTAACCCTTTGTGGATCTCCAGCTACAAATATACAAAACCATATCACAGACCTTATCTTCCATATCTATATATATATATAATCCAACATCTGTCTGTCTGTCTGTCCGCTTTTCAGAAGATTATTACTTAGCGAATTTAGATCGGGTGTCTTTCCATAATTTGCTTGAACATTCCGATTGATTTTGCGACTTCTCTCATCACGCTAAGTATCATAGTTCTCTTGCCGGAGCGATATATTCGCGCTAATCCGAGACAGAGGCTGTGGCCCAAGGGGAGGGGGAATCATAACGTCAGGAGTGGAGAGCTGGGTGGTGCCCTCCTCACTCACGCGCCAGCGCCGGACCGTACCTCGCCTCCACTAAGCAAGTGAACAAGAGAACTACTTAATGTATTTAGATCAAAGTTTTTTTTTCTAGAATTTGCTTGAACATTCCAGTCAATGAACGCGCTCTTCTGAACTAGTTCATGCACAACACTGGGTATGACCTATGAGGAGAGATTGAAAGAGTTGAAGCTTTTCAGTTTAAGTAAATGGAGATTAATAGATGACATGATTGAAGTGTTTAAAATTATGGAAAGAATTAATACAGTGGAGCCTCACTGTTACTTTAAAACGAGATAGTGGGGCACAGTTAGAAATTTGTTCAGGGCAGATTTCACAAAACATTCACAAAAGCATAAACACATGGAATAAATTGAGCAGTAGTGTGGTGGAGAGCAGCATTTTGAGGACCTTTAAATCTCAATATGAATATGTTGGATGAGCTTGTTGGCTTGGAGGGCCTGTTCTCATCTAATGTCTGCAAGCTTTCTAAAAAGTCTAGAAAGTTCCACCACACAGAAAGATTGTGCCCACAGCTGTACAGATCCAATGCCAATAAGCATCCCTGGACCCTCTGATATGTAAGCAGGGAAACAAGCTGCCTGTTTTAGCAAGCAGTTCAATTAAAGGTGTTAAACAGACATCCCACCCATATAAGAGCTGAATCTTACACGCCTTGTTCTAAATTTGCCCGATGAGTTCAGAAATAGAAAAAACAAGAAGGCAAATTAAGAAAGGGTTTAAATAAAAACACAAAAATAGCCTCTGAATGCAAACCCAAACCCACTGCGGATCCAAAGGGCAATGTTTTAAGGTTTCCAGTGTTTAATCTTGTCGGCCCACCATTTGCACATTACTGTTGGGATTTCAGTAGAGTCTGCAAAACTGACCAAGAATCAAATCATAAAATGTATAGCGGTGGCTTAGCATTGCTACTTGAAAGTACATGGACTGTAGTCCAAATACAGGCTGGTGAGGTTGGCTTGCTAGTGCCACTAAGTGTGCCCAGAATTGGCTCCTGCTTTACACACATTCCTGAAAGGACCCCCATGCTGGAAAAACGGGCTCAGAAAATGGGAATGAAATCGATCTCTGACTGCAGTACTTCAAGAGCTTTATTAATGGTAACACTGGAGCTAAGGGCCTGTCTTAATTACGAGGGCGATGGAAGAAGCAGAATAATCCATTACACTCTTAGAATGTTGAAAGAATCTCATGAGGCAATAAAAGTGACAGCAAAAAATCTGTAGGATCAACAAATGCCACATTAAATACTCCTGGACTATTAACTGTGCGATTAATTCTAAAGATGAGTGAAACCTTATAGGCTCTGGAAAAACTCCAATATCAGCATGTCTTAAATATGAAAGAAAATCTCGGGAAAGATTCTGGTGGTTGGAAACAAGACAATGATATTAAAAAATGGCACCCGTTTTTTAATACATGAGGAAAGAAAACGTACGGATGGGCATTCCGGACAGGTTGCTTGTCAGTACCTTTCCCAGTCGGGAGGCCACAGTAGAGCAGTGGAAGGACAGAGAATGTCTGCTTCCCAGGCTCATATATACCCCCCTGGTACTTTAGTGTGGTGCCATTCCCCAGATGGAGCTCCCATTTGCACACCCGCAGAGCATGCTGGGAATTGTAGTCCTGATGGTCAACCTTGTTAGGATAGTTAGGTGCCGCCAAGGGGGAGCTGCAGGGGACCATTGCCCCTATTTTGGGAGGCTTTTGCCGGGAAGTGCTCCGGGGTCTGGTATTAAAGAAGCCACCTTGTCTTTGTCAGGGAGACTGAGTCAGGCAAAAGAGGACGACGCTCCCAGTGAAAGCGGAAGGAGGTAGAAAACGGCATTCATTTATTATATTATATTGGGTGGTCTGATGTAGACGCCTGTTGAGGTAATGTGAAATAACAAAAATACGTTCATTTTAAATTGGAACTGAGTTTTGTGGACTTGGGCTTGGTGGTGCCCCCCCGTATGGTCACAATATATAAGAAAAATACATTTGGGCTTGAGTTTCAATACCTACTAACTGTCCATTTTTATTTAATCTATTCACAAATATTTACTTTACATTGTGTCTCTCACAAGGACCAAAGAAGAATATACAACATAAGCATAACATCCTTCAACCAATCCAATGTAAGGGCACAGGAGCCTGGAGTCTACCCAGTAGCACTGGGTATTGCCAATTAACCTAATTTGTATATATTGGGGGGGGGGGGATGTACAACTGGAGGAATAACACACACACACACACACACCCACACACACACACACACACACACACACACATGCACAGACAACATGCAAACTCCACCCAGGCAGTGACTAGTCTTGGTATTTCAACCCATCTTGTTTGAACTGTGAAGAAGCAAATGTTACCACACTAGCAAAAGTACAAAAGAAAAACAAATAGACTTTTGAGAGCTTCCAAAGTTAATAGGTGAAATGAGAGCACTATAGACTGAATGTAACATTTAAAGCAGGATGTGTGGATATTATTACTACATATGAAAATCATGTTGTTTTATCCATTCATCCATCTTATCCAGAGCAGGGAAAGCTGCAGCCTATCCTAGCAAGTATCGAGTGCAAGGAAGGAACAAGTCGAGTTTTAAAAGGTCCCTAAAGTCTTACTGTCTACCACTCTACTTGGTCACTTAGTCCAGGTGTCTATAGTTCTCTGTGTGAAGAAAAGCTTCCTAATGTTTGTGTGAAATTTACTCTTCACAAGTTTCCACCTGTGTCCCCGTGTTCTTGATGAACTCATTTTAAAGTCACCGTCTCGATCCACTGCACTAATTCCCTTCTTAATATTGAACACTTCACTCAAGTCTCCTCATCGTCTTATTTTGTTTAAACTGTAAAGGCTCAGCTCTATAATCCTTCCTCATAACTCATCCCCTGTAGCCCTGAAATCAGCCGAGTCGCTCTTCTCTGGACTTTCTCTAGTGCTGCTATGTCCTTTTTGTAGACCAAAACTGCACACAGGACTCCAGATGAGGCCTCACCAGTGTGTTATAAAGGTTGAGCAGAACCTCCTGTGACTTGTACTCCACACATCAAGGCGCTATATAACCTGACTGTCTGTTAGCCTTCTAAATGGCTTGTCTGGCAGCTGATAGTGACAAGTACACTATGACTCCCAAGTCCTTCTCTTAAGGTGGACTCTTGACTTTTCAGACCTCCCATTGTGTAGTTAGACCTCACATTTTTACTTCCTATGTGTCATACTTTACAGTTACTGATATTAAATATTCTTTTCCTTAAACTGTAAAGGCTCAGCTCTTTTAATCTTTCCGCATAACTCATTTCCTGTAGCCCTGAATCAGCTGAGTTGCTCTTCACTGGACCTTCTCTAGAGCTGTTATGTCCTTATGGAGACCAAAACTGCACACAGGACTCCAGATGAGGCCTCACCAGTGTGTTATAAAGCTTCAGCAGAACCTCCTGTGACTTGTACTCCACACATCAAGGCGCTATATAACCTGACATTCTGTTAGCCTTCTTAATGGCTTGTCTGGCAGTTGATTGTGTCGAGTCCACTATGACTCCTAAGTCCTTCTCATAAGGTGGGCTTTTGATTTTCAGGCCTCCCATTATGAATTAAAACCTAACATCTTTACTTCCTACATGTTATACTTTACATTTACTGACATTAAATGTCATCTGTCACAAATCTGCCCAAGCCTGTCTGCTTTACAAGTCCCTCTGTGATGATATAACAGATTCTCAATTATCTGCCAATCCACCCAGCGTGGCATCATCTGCAAAGTTAAGCAGCTTGTTACTTATATTGCAGTCCAATATTGTTCCATCCATCCAGCTATATCCTAACTACAGGGTTACAGGGGTCTGCTGGAGCCAATCCCAGCCAACACAGGGTGCAAGGCAGGAAACAAACCCCGGGCAGGGCACACACACACACACACTAGGGATAATTTTTAGAATCGCCAATGCATGTCTTTGGACTGTGGGAGGAAACCCACGCAGACACGAGGAGAACATGCAAACTCCATGCAGGGAGAACCCAGGAAGTGAACCCGGGTCTCTTAACTGTGAGGCAGCAGCGCTACCCACTGCGCCACCCAATATTGTTTCATGTGTGTGTCAAATTTCTGCATTTAATATTTGAAATAGTGTATGTAATTGTTATTTCTTGGATATCATGACATTTACAAGAGAATAATACTATTCCAGTTCCTATGTTATAAAGTCTAGCTTTATAGATTACTCCCAGAGCAGAACTAAACAGATAACGCTCAACTATGTAAAGCAGCCTAGTGGAACACATTCTGACTTATAAACTAAGCGTTTCAAAATGAAACCTTACAGTACGTTACAACTGTATTTGTATACACTGTGAATAATAAATTGGTGTGATGGTTAGTGCTGCTGCCTCCCAGCTCCTCATTTCAAGTCCTTGCCCAGTCGCTATCTGACTCAAGTTGGCACATTCTCACTCTGTGGCCTTTTCTAGAGGTACTCCGGTTTTTCTTCTGCATGCACAAAACAGTTGGGATCAGAAAAATGACAATAATTATACTGACTCAGGGTGTTTATTCAGGATCCAGTCCCTGTGGATAAGAACACTAGAAGAATTTGTGAGACAGCAGGCCATTCAGCCCAATGAGCTCGTCCATTGTGTACACCTAGATTGTCTATAATCACATCAAGTTGAGATTTGAAGGTCCATGAAGTCCTCCTAGCCACCACACTACTTGGTCATTTATTCCATGCGTCTGTGGTTCTTTACATGAAGTACAACTTCTTAACATTTGTGCACAATCTGCCCTTAACAAGTTTCTAGCAGTGCGGAATTTATTTCACCTGGGATCTCCTGTTTTAATTCCCTTTATAATTGTAAGCACTTCGATCATGTCCCCACTTAATCTCGGTTTGCTTTAACCCTGCCTCACCTCATAGGTCAGGCCTCTTATTCCGTGATCCACCTTAGTTGCTCTTCCTGGGACTTTCTCTTGCGCTGCTATGTCTTTTTAGAAAAACTGAACATAGCCTCACTAGTGTGTTCTCTGTAACTTAAGTATAAAATCCCTTGACTTGTACTCTTCACGTTGTGGCATAAACCCTTCATAACATTCTTGTTTGCCTTCTTGATCGCTTCTGTCCACTGTGCTGGAGGTTAATAGTGATCAGTCCATTATGGCTCCCAGGACCTTCTCATAAAGGGTACCTTCGAGTTTCCAGACCTCTCATTGTGTACTTAAATCTAACATTTTTATTTCCAACATGCAGTACTTTACGTTTACTTACATTAAATTTTGTCTGCCTCTAATCTCATTCTACATTATCTGCCCTTCCACCTATCATCTGATAAAGTGAAGTCAGAAAATGAGCAGATGTGGATGTCTTGGTATGCATGGTTATAAATAAACACATTAAGTATTTTTTCTGTCAAACTGCAATATTTCAGTGATGGGTGGCACGGTGGTGCAGTGGGTAGCGCTGCTGCCTCGCAGTAAGGAGGCCTGGGTTCGCTTCCCAGGTCCTCCCTGCATGGTGTTTGCATGTTCTCCCTGTGTCTGCGTGGGTTTCCTCCCACAGTCCAAAGACATGCAGGTTAGGTGCATTGGTAATCCTAAATTGTCCCTAGTGTGTGCTTGGTGTGTGTGTGTGTGCCCTGTGGTGGGCTGGTGCCCTGTCTGGGGTTTGTTTCCTGGGATTGGCTCCAGCAGACCCCTGTAGTTAGGATATAACGGGTTGGATAATGACTGACTGACTGATATGTTATTTAGTGCCCTGTGAGTGAGTGAGTGAGTGTATTAATTTGTGGACATGCCAAGCACCATCTCCAGGGCTGGTCCCAGCAAAAAATGAACTCTGAAGCCTGCAGTTTGAATTGGGATACAGCAGCTATATGATGGATGGGTGGCATTAATAATTATTAGAACTAAGGTACTCCAGTCGGTTTGGTGGAATCTGG
The DNA here is from genome assembly GCA_026402145.1 of Polypterus bichir lapradei. Taxonomy (NCBI): domain Eukaryota; kingdom Metazoa; phylum Chordata; class Cladistia; order Polypteriformes; family Polypteridae; genus Polypterus; species Polypterus bichir. The sequence continues at coordinate 19,464,754 of JANRMT010062823.1, read as the reverse complement.
GTGACAGTCAACTCGGCGAAAATACAACTCAGCAAGAGATTCAAGAGTATTTATTGCCATTCCATCCATATACAGTAGAAAAGCATACAATGAAACGAAACAACGTTCCTCCAGGACCAGGGTACTACATAAAACACAGGACAATGAAGAATCCACACACATAACATAAAGACACATAACATATAACAAGGTGCACGTCAGTCAAATGTGCAAACATGTGCAACCAAGTGCAACATTACAGAGCAGAACACATATATCAGATATCAGATCGGACCATGAGTGTTCAGGAATCTGACTGCTTGGGGGAAAAAACTGTTACACCTTCTAGTGGTGAGGGCCCAAATGCTTCAGTAATTTTTTCCCAATGGCAGGCGAAAGACAACCCAGCGAAAAGACAAGTCGGCGAAAGACAATTCAGCAAATAAACAACTTGGTGAAATACAACTCGGCGACCAGTTAGGTAATAGTTAGGTTCAAAGAAATTTTTTAATTATATTTAAACGACAACGTGATTTAAAATGTTGATAATAAATTTATATAATTGACGAACAAACTTTATTCTGCAGATGGAACAAACTCTATCTTACATTATCTTCTGCAACCAAAATTGCTTATCCTTTATATAAATTGTATTGACTGTAATCGTATGATAACGATATTTAGAATTCAAAGGGTGACCTGCAAGTACGGCTTAAGGAATATCTTTACTCTTAACGTATTGGGACTCTCAATTAAGCAGGTGATTCTGTGGATTTTCCGGCGCCCTACGTTGTCTTTGAAATATCATTAAAAAATCTCTTTGAACCTAACTATTACCTAACTGGTAAAGGATGTCGGCGAGTTGTCTTTTCGCCGAGTTGTCTTTTCGCCAGATTGTCTTTCAGCGAGTTGTCCTTTTTCCAAGTTGCCCTTTCGCTGAGTTGTCTTTTCGTCGGATTGTCTTTCGCCGAGTTGTCTGTCACCCAGTTGCCCCTGAATGACTTCAGTCATTGAGATAAATAATTGTGCTTTTCTCTTGGCATCATGCTGGAAGAGTAATGTCATTGTATGCATAGGGAGCTGGCCGGCCTGCCATTAGCTATCTAAGTAAAGTTTGTGAAATAAATAGCCTCGACACACAAAAAAGGTTTGGGGCAGCCACCCGTATACTTGAAGTCTGGCTACAAAAAGGCAAATAAGTAGCACAGATGTGTACAGAGTTGAGTCCACAACAGAACTGAAGTTACAGAGGAAGTGGTCTTATATTTAAGGTAGGGAGGAGGAAATAAAAAAGAAGTTGTCAGATATCAAAGTCGCCGCGAAAAGCCGAGTCATAGCCCACCGTCTGAATGTCATATGAAAGCTTATTAGGGTACAGAGAAAAATAAAATAGGGACAGAGTGGAAAAAAGCACGAAATGTCAACTTTAATCTCGAAATTTCCACTTTAATCAGTGGAGGTCCATACAGGAAAGGCTCTGAAGCATTTGTCGTATGGGAGAAGTTCAAATAGACAGCATGGCTAAGGCAGTGTGTGCTTGATGCAGTATACCGATAATTCTCTTTCCAGTCAGCTGCTGCTGTGATTCCCCACTCAGATACAGTGATAAAAATACTCCGAGTGGTGCAGTGAGAGTAATATGGAAAGATCTGTGGCAACCCTAATGGGAGCAGCTGAAAGAAGAAAAAGAAGGTGCAGTGAAAGTAACAACGCTAAAGCAGTTTGACCATTCTGTGTATCATTATATTGTTACAAGTTAATTACAATCAGATGCATTAAACTAATAAACAATATGCAGTTTCAGTGTATTTATAAAAAAGAAAGGGAAACCACACTGGAACAGTAGCAATGCTTTGACGCTGGGTGCCACCAGTCTGCAAAACCGAGCGCAGAATTTGTGTACGCCAGCGTTGGAGCTACCATGAAAATGTGCGTGGCTTTACACCAAGTTTAGTTTTTATACATCGCATTTTGAACGTGGTAACGGGCGTACGCAACATTTTTGTGCATACGCACCATTTATATATGACACCCCAGGTCTCGGTGGCTTTCAAACCCCAAAATACGCTACAGCAAAAAATAGACCAACCCAAGGATCAGGTGCCCCAGCACAGACAGAGTAATATAGTTTACGCAGTTAAGAGCCAAGAGGACTGCCGTGAATCATACATCGGGGAAACCAAACAACAACTGGCGAAGCAGATGGCACAACACAGAAGAGCTACCTCGTAAGGCCAGGACTCCACAGTCTATTTACACCTACAGGACAGTGGTCACTCTTTCAGTGACGAAGATGTGCACATCCTGGACAGGGAGGAACGCTGGTTTGAGGGAGGAGTCAAGGAGGCCATTTACGTGAAAAAGGAACGACCATCTCTGAACCGAGGGGGGTGCCTAAGGGTACATCTTGCACCATCTTACAATGCTGTGATTGCAGCCATTGCCCAACTCTCTGTGAATGGTACTCATGGCCATTGATCGATGGACAATTTGCATATCATCTATCACACGGCCCATTGGTAGTCAATGGTGCTAGTTTCGGTCATTAGGCCAAGGTACTGTTTATAAGGTTGGAGAAACCTGCAGTCAACTGAGACTGAGGAAGTCATTTGGATGAGTGATGAAACGTATCGGGAAAAAAAACGATGTCCAGATGAACAGAATCAACTTTCTAGCAAACAGATGGATTCGCTTGGCCACCCCCCTCTCCTCATTCGTCTTCAGAAGACACTTGAATTTTTACAGATCACCACAATGAAACAGCCTACGTGACCTACTGTATCCACCAGCTCTCTCATTCTCCTCTTGATCTCCCTTGGTGGTTTAATGCTCAAAGACAACAATCTGAGAAATGCGTACGCTTGACATGTTACTTAATTAATACATATATTCTAACATTCTGAAGCACTTCATCATTAGGCCGCTATGTGAAGTCACAAATTCAGCCCACTACAGCTGCTTAGAGGACTTGGTTACATCGTAGATATCAGGTGTCAGGTCCCAGAAACGGATGAGGAAACGTTTTCATCAGCTAATTTTTTATCAGTTGTAATCTAATGCTTGTTTCAAACACGTATCAAATATTTAATAATAGTAAAGGCCTTTTCAACGTGTAAGGAAGTCCCCTGCATAGCTGCTTTAATAATTTATGTGACATATTATGCAAATCAATAAATTAAAAAGCAATAAAATAAACTCAACATAACATTTATATAGTTATGGGCCCTTTAATGTAAAAATTGGGGATGGAGAAAGTAATGTTTTTTTTTTTCCTTTATAATTAAGTTATAGGTTTATAGCAGGGGTCCTCAATCACGGTCCTGGTGGGCCGCCGATTTTTGCTCCAACCCAATTGCTTAATTAGAAGCACTTATTGCTCAAGTAACACTTCTGCTTCACTTTAGTTGTCTCACTCATTAAGATTTTGACCCCTTATTGCTTATTTTAGTCTTAAACAGCTGGATTCTTGGTTTTTTAATTGCTCCTAATTAGCAATAACATCCATCCTGCTGTATCTGAACTACAGGGTCACGGGAGTCAGCTGGAGCCAATCCCAGCCAACAAGGCAGGAAACAAACCCTGGACAGGGCGCCAGCCCACACTAGGGACAATTTAGGATCGCCAATGCACCTAACCTGCATGTCTTTGGACTGTGGGAGGAAACCTGAGCACCCATAGGAAACCCACACAGACACGGGGAGAACATGCAAACTCCACACAGGGAGGACCCAAGAAGTGAACCCGGGTCTCCTAACTGCAAGGCGGCAGTGCTACCCACTGCACCACCATAACAATAACATGCAAATGACAAAAGAGACCAGCATTTCTCCATTTAGCTTGTTACCATTTACACCTCTGTGTGGATTTATCAAGCACTATTGGGTTTATTTAAATAGTCGGAAGAGACAAAAGTGAAGGACTGAGAATTTCTCATCCATTTTAGCCTTCAAATCATTTGGATGATAGCCTTAGATCCTCACAGGTGGTGCAGTGGTAGTGCTGCTGCTTTGCTGTAAGGAGACTGTGGAAGATTGTGGGTTTGCTTCCCAGGTTCCTCCCTGTGTGGATAGCGCTTTGAGTACTGGGAAAAGTGCGATATAAATGTAATGAATTATTAATTAAGATATGAGAATTACCTGAAATAGCTGAGTTAAAGCATGAAATTAAATTATTGGCAAGAATTGCTTTCTAATTAAGCAACCGGCTTAGAACAAAAACCTGCAGCCACTGCGGCCCTCCAGGACCCCTGGTTTATATGGTAGTTATTGTCATATACGTTAGCAGCCTGATTTATTTCTTAGGTCAGTATATGCTGCAACTGTTTTGACTAGATCAGAAATGTTAAAAGAACCAGAGGAAATTTAAGGCCATAAAACAGAAAGGACAGTCTAGACCAGGGGTTGCCAAGTCCGGTCTTGGAGGACCACGGTGGCTGCAGGTTTTCATTCTAACCCTTTTTTAAATTGAGTGCCCTGTTTGTGCTGCTCACATAACTCGTGAATTCATTTGAATTGAATTGCTTTTTTTAAGATTTGTTCCCCTGGATTTCTTTTCATCCTTCCTCTGAATCGCTTCATTTCTTTCCTTAAGTGGCACCCGACCAGAAATGAGCCAACAGAAGACCAGCTAAGTCAGGGCCTCAAACTCCAACCAGCTGCTTAATGAGGAGCCGATTCTTGTCGTTAATTAAACTCGTTCTTTAATTTCGTGGCTTGTTGCTGCTCTCATGGTGCATTAGCAGACATTTCCGAAATTGATGATTTTCTCTTTTTTTAAGAGCACTGGTAAAATGTTGTGGAGACCTTCATCTTTCTTCATTTTCAGATATTGTATGATGGACACCAGTTGTTTTGGCTCATTTTGTATCTCATTATTGTTTGGCTGCTAATTAAGGAAAAAAGAAACAATTAAGGGGTCTGAGGGCAGCATGGTGGTGCAGTGGTAGCACTGCTGCCTCGCAGTAAGGAGACCCGTCTGGGTTCGCTTCCCAGGTCCTCCCTGCGTGGAGTTTGCATGTTCTCCCCGTGTCTGCGTGGGTATCCTCCCAGAGTCCAAAGACATGCAGGTGAGGTGCACTGGTGATCCTAAATTGTCCATAGTGTGTGCTTGGTGTGCGTGTGTCCTGCGGTGGACTGGCGCCCTGCCCGGGGTTTGTTCCTGTGTTGGCTGGGATTGGCTCCAGCAGACCCCTGTGACCCTGTAGTTAGGATATAGCAGGTTGGACAATGACTGTCTGACAACTGTAAACCCACTTTTGCCCACCCCTGTATATAACAAATTGGCTAAGTTTGCAGATGTTAGCTAGGAAGATGGCAGATAATCTAGAATCTATTAAATTGACTGACTAAGGGGTCTGAGTCTTCAAGAACAAGTCAATTAAGATTAGTTCAAAAGAAGTTAACTAGCAAAAACAGGTCACGCATTAAGAAAAGGGTTAGAATGAAAACCTGCAGCCACGGTGGTCCTCCAGGACTGGAGTTGGCAACCTCTGGTCTAGACAGAGATGCTGTTAAAACATTGAATAATAAGAAGAAGAAGGAGGAAGAAGAATACATTTTATTTATATAACTGCTTTCCTATGCTCTAGGTGCTTGAATAACCAAAAATAGTTCAGCAACCAAATCATAAGAAACAGACATGTTCAAAGAATAAATGCTGGTCAAAAACAAAAGAGAAAAAGGCTTTCAAACATGGCAGAGAAACATTCTCTCTCTCTACAACAAAATTTTTGTTTCCTTTATCAAAGGGCAGACAATAATTGAAGGCCGGTTCTGGCATCTTTGCTACTCTAGGTGAAGCTGAAAAAGTCAAGTCCAAAGCTTATATATCTTCATACACATATAGAACATCATAGTGCTTCTGGCATGGTTACACATACTGTATATGAAATTGAAGAGTGGGGAGTTGGTGTTTCAAGCACGCCCATATACATTATTAATATAATTTAGGTACCCGTGGGTCAGTGGGGGGACACCCCATGGTGTTTTGAGTGCACAGATATATGTACTGTATAGTTGATCGAAGAGAGGGTTCCCTTTGGTGTTTCCAGCACAGTTATGAGTTTTTGTATGCCAAGGTTAGCAATGACTTAAAAAAATGCTGCCCACCCAATATTTTGCCACCCATGCCAACTTCCCAGTTCACATTTATGGTATAGCCGGCACTGTAATTACTAAGCGTGCGCCACCTTTAGATAAGATGGATGCCAAACCCATGTGACCTCACCCTGTGAAATACCCGTGGCAACACCTGGTATCATAGCAACTAAAAAATACAAAAGGAAAAAGTGATAACATCAACACTCAACAATAAGAATAAGACTTTATTTATTTGTTATAGGGGTAGAGTGTGAAATGAAGCACAGCGAGCAGCCTGTACTGTGATGTTAAATTAAAGAATGTGCATTAAAATAACTATTGAATGGTGCAAATAGAAAATACTCAAGTAACAAACACATACCATATTCACATTAGAGCAGCGTTTCTCAACCTTAAGTATTTGCAACCGAGTTTTCATAACAGTTTTAATTGCGCCCCCCTAGCGATTTTTTGAAAGGAGCCCAATAATACCAATTTGTTCTTTTTTAATTAATGATATATCATAGATGCATATTCTATTATACCTACTTAACGTTTATCGACATTTATCTAACTCTATATTTATTTTTCTAGTATCAGAATGTAGTTTAAGTTCATTTGTTTTGGTTTCAATAGATGTATTTTTCATATTTTCGATTCTTGTTTTCTTTTTTTCACATCGTCGCACCCCCCTTTTTGTTACTTCGTGCCCCCCTAGGGGGGCCCGCCCCACAATTTGAGAACCACCGCATTAGAGGCATAATAATCTCTCTATTATAAAAGAAAAACTTGAGACGAGACTTTTGCCATGAGATTTTTTCAAATCCCACCCTCCTCTCAACCATTTCCGGTTCGCGACCCACGCCCGCGGTCCTCTCACCGGTCATTCGTGTGAATGTTTTTGTCAGACACAGTTCCTGCGTGTTCAGCTCTTATAAATTTTTAAGTTTTCCTCACTTTAAGTTCCCAATAAAAGAAGACATATTATGTCTAAATCTTATTGAAGAATTTCATCCTGAAGGGTTATCAACAGAAGAAATGAGTACACGGGCAATCCTAGCACCGAGAAATGATGAAGTCAAACGAATTAACACGAAAATTGTCGATCGGTTACACGGCAAATTGGTTAAATGCGTATCAATAGACTCTGCTGAAACAGTTGGTGGTGATGGCACAGAAGATGAAAACATCAATTTACAATATCCCGTAGAATATCTACAACAGTTAACACCGTCTGGACTTCCACCGCCCGAATTACTGTTGAAAGAAGGACGTATCGTAATGTAATTGCGTAATTTATGTATGAGTGATGGGCTATGTAATAGGACAAGATTAGTTGTGTTCAAAATTGGTCAAAAAATTCTAACATGTAAAATTTTAACAGGCGACAAGAAAGGTAACGTAGTACATCTTCCTTGGGTAACATTAGACACCAAAGGAGATCTTGATATGCCATTCGTATTAAAATGTTAAGAGTTTCCCGTTAGCTTTTGCTATGACAATTAACAAGTCACAAAGACAAACGTTCGAAAAAGTTGGTTTATTTATTAGAGAGAAAGAAACGATATTCACTCATGGTGAGTTATACGTTGCGTTGTCACAATGCAAGTCCAAACACAGAATCAAAATTCAATGTGATATTGACAGAACGTTAATTCAAGAAATTTGTTTTTACTGAAGTTTTAGAGTAAAAGTGTAAGTTTAAAAAGTTTTTGCGTGTTAATTTCAAAGCGCAACAGAATGAAATCATATTACGCAACAAATACCACTAAAGCAACATGAAACATAATTTTCTTTTAATTTATTACGTTATACTAGTTTTTACTATGGTTAATTAATCACTGAAATGTAAAATAGTTCTATTATACCTATGTAACAATTCCCATGGAAATAACAATCGGTTTACATCTGCTTCCCCAAACGCGAGCAGCAGATCTCGAAGTGGCTAGCACGTAGCACCCGTTTTTTAAATAATTGATACATAATATAGTGGTGCAGTGGTAGCGCTGCTGCCTCTCAGTAAGGAGACCAGAGTTCACGTCTCGGGTCCTCCCTGCGTGGAGTTTACATGCTCTCCCTGTGTCTGCGTGAGTTTCCTCCTGGTCCTCCAGTTTCCTCTCACAGTCCACAGATGTGCATGTTAGGTAGATTGCCGGTCCTAAATTCACCCTGGTGTGTGAGTGAGTGTGTGTGTGTGCTCGCCCTGTGATGGACTGGCGCCCTGTCCAGGGTTTGTTTCTGCCCAGTGCCCTATGTTAGCTGGGATAGGCTTTAGCAGACCCCTGTGACCCTGTTCAGGACTAAGCAGGTTAGAAAATGACTGAGAGACTATTAAGCAATAGATAACAGTTTAAAAATATAAGTAATAATTGACTATTTTTGCAATTTTGTGGAATGCCTGTGAAGATGACTATTAGTTATTTTTATCGCTCTTTGCTGGTTTTTTGGTTCTTGATTTGAGAAAACACAGGCACCTACCTACCAGATCTTAACCATTTAAAGAGGCTAAGAGGGTAAGAGAAATCCTTCATGCCCCTGGTTACCTTGGTAGTGCGCCTTATTGTATTGTAAGTCCTGTACGTATGGTAGTGATGTCCCCATGATGTACTCAGCCGAGGGCAAAACTTTCTGCAGTGCTGTGCACCCTATTTTTGAGCCATTTCCTTACCAGGCAGTGCCTCCTGCCAGTATGCTTTTACCGGGCACATGATAGACACTTTTTGACAGTTGTCTGAGATGATGGCGGTGCTGCCTTGTCTTTCTCACCAGCGTGTCTGTGTATGTGAGCCGTGTCAAGTCCACTTCTCATGTTGATTCCCAGGTATCTGAAACACTCAACGTTAATGAATGGAGGTGTGCACTCTTCACGTCTCATTCTCCCGACTGAAATCCACTCTGAGCTCTTTTATTTTGTTGACGTTGATGGACGGACTGCTTTCCTAACACAACAGTGCCAGGCCAGCCACTTCATCTGCAAGGGCGTCTCATTGTTGTTGCTGGGGAGGTCTACCACAGCCGTATCATCAGCAGATTCTATAATGGTGTTTAAGCTGTAGCTGGCTACACAATCATGTGTATAAAGTGAACAAAGCAGGGGACTAAGATACCTCTGAGGGGTGCTGATGTTCAGGATAATGGAATAAGGGGGTTAGTAAAACAGTAAAAAACAGTAAAAAAGAAAAATTAGTATTACAATAAACATAAGGAAACCAAACGTATGATTTCCACTTCTGTCCTGTAAATCATCCAGATGGTTTTTCTGTTGCGTCTGCTGTCTCACTGTGTGACCCTGAGGATGTCACTTATCATTGAAGTGACTGTACTCTTACTATTAAAGACACTTTATACTGCCTATTAAGGCCGACTAAGTTTAGTCCTTGAAGACTGCAGTTGCAGCCAGCTTTGTTCAAACACAGTTTCTCAATTAGAAGCCAATCCTTCCCAACCGCATTCACTTTATGGCTCATTGCTGTGTTCATTCTGTCCAATCAGGTTATTCTTATAAGATATATTTTTCCATTCCAAGAATATTATTCCAATGATTTGTGTCCATTGATTGGTATATTTTGCGACCTCTCTCATCGCGCTAAGTATCATAGTTCGCTTGTGGTACCGATTTATTGGCGCAAATCCGAGAGAGACGCAGCGGGACGATGTGACCGGGGCAGGGCCAGCCTCGAGGTGTGTACCTTACATCTGCTTAGCTAGCGAACGAGAGAACTACTTAACGGATTTAGATCGGGTTTTTTTCTGGAATTTACTTGAACATTCTGGTTGATTTTGCAACTTTTTTCATTGCGATAAGTATCATACTTCGCTTGTGGTACCGTTTTATTGGCGCAAATCCGAGAGAGACGCAGCGGGCCGATGTGAGTGGGGCAGGGCCCTCTTCACTCACACTCCAGCCTCGGGGTGTGTACCTTGCCTCTGCTTAGCTAGCGAACGAGAGAACTACTTAACGGATTTAGATCGGGTTTTTTTTCTGGAATTTACTTGAACATTCTGGTTGATTTTGCGACTTCTGTCATTGGAATAAGTATCATAGTTCGCTTGCAGGAGCAATATACTGTATTCGAGCTTATCTGAGAGAGACACAGCGGGATGAGGAGATGGGGAAGTGTGACGTCAGGAGTGGGTAGCCGGGCGGGGCCCTCCTCACTCACATGCCAGCATCGGAGCTACCTGGCCTCTGCATAGCTAGCGAGCAAGAGAACTACTTAACGGATTTAGATCAGGAATTTTTCTATAATTTGCTTGAACATTCCGGTTGATTTTACGATCTCTCATCGCCCTACAAATCATAGTTTGCTTGCAGGACTGATATATTTGCGGTAATCCAAGACAGAGGATGCGGGCCGAGGAGAGAGGGAAGCGTGACGTCAGGAGTGGGTAGCCGGGCGGGGCCCTCCTCACTCACACGCCAGCCTCGGGGAGTGTACCTTACATCCTCTTGGCTAGCGAATGAGAGAACTACTTAACGGATTTAGATCAGGTTATTTGCAGTAATTTACTTGAACATTCCGGTTGAGTTTGCGACCTCTCTCATCACGCTAAGTATCATAGTTCGCTTGTGGTACCGATTTATTGGCGCAAATCCGAGAGAGATGCAGCGGGCCGATGTAAGGGGGGCAGGGCCAGCCTCGGTGTGTGTACCTTACATCTGCTTAGCTAGCGAACGAGAGAACTACTTAATGGATTTAGATCGGGTTTTTCATCTGGAATTTACTTGAACATTCTGGTTGATTTTGCGACTTCTGTCATTGCGATAAGTATCATAGTTTGCTTGCAGGAGCTATATATTCACGCTAATCCGAGAGAGACACAGCGGGCTGAGAAGAGGGGGAAGCGTGACGTCACTAGTGGGTAGCCAGGTGGGGTCCTCCTCACTCACGCGCCAGTCTCGGGGTGTGTACCTTACATCTGCTTAGCTAGCGAACGAGAGAACTACTTAACGGATTTAGATCGGGATTTTTTCTATAATTTGCTTGAACATTCCGGTTCATTTTACGATCTCTCTCGTCACACTACATATCATAGTTTGCTTGCAGGAGTGATAATCCAAGACAGAGGATGCGGGCCGAGGAGAGGGGGAAGCGTGACGTCAAAGCAGGGCCCTCCTCACTCACACGCCGGCCTCCATTCAAATCGGTCTATCTCTCGCCACATTTTGGAGTGTACCTGGCCTCTGCTTAGTTAGCAATGCCTATTTGTTTATTAATTTTTAAAGTTTGTCCTGTTTCACTACGACGCAGGCAGAGCCACGGGGGACAGCTACTCCACAATATTTTCCAAAGATTAAATACTGGGAAGGTCTGAGAGATTTGAAGAAGATTATTATGTAGATGAGCAACAAATAAAAACTTCTCTGCCTTGAATTGTGTCCTGCATATGTTCTGTGCTCAGAGTGACTGGTGGACGACTGAATTATTAGTATATTGACAAACGTTTAGTATTTACTGGTGTACAGAGCAGGGTTTATCAAGAAGTACAGCAACATTTAATATCCGTTGCTGACCAGGCTGGTATAAAGTCATTCATTTGTGTTGATTTCCAGGTCTTTATTGTGTGTGTATTTGCAGTAATAAGAAATGTAACTTTGTATCCCATCTTTCTATAGTAAACGTATTCCAATGGTGATTTACAAGTATTAAACTTTTGTTTCTGTATTATTTGAAAGTGAATCCCGTCGACCCAACAATTTCTAAGGTCAAGTCCACTGCAGGGCTCGCTTACATACACAGCTATGCTGACGTTCACACTTGGCTAATTTGGATTCACCAATTAACCGAATACTCACATATTTGAGAAGCAAAGAGTAATACCCGGAGGAAAACTCATGCAGATACTGGGAGAATGTGCAAACTCCACACAGGTAATGACAAGATACAGAACTCAAACCCAGAACACTGCGGTAGCCATGTTAACCACTGTCCCAGCATGCCACCTAGACCTAGTATAACCGCATGCCATTTACGAGGTATACTGAAGTGCGATTGTAGTGGGGAGACTGACTGTTGCGAAGGAGAGATCCCCTCACTGTCAGAGGCCTGATTAGTCACTTGAGATGGCAGAGTTCTCCTTGGGCTCTAATGGCTAAGATAGTTGCTCAGTGCAGTGTATGGACTTCAGCTCATGTCCTGTGATGGGAGAGCCGCCAGAGTGAACAGTGCCGAGTAACTTAAACAAAACTGTAAGGTTACCACGTCACAAATGCAGAATGTCACAACAGCCTCACAAGAAGCACCAACATTAATGCTATCAACCAGTTATAAGAGACTAGCTGTGTAAGCCCGTGCTGTAAAAAGACGATATTGAACTCGTCAGAAAAAAATTGAAATGCAATGTCTGCAGTGTTGTTTTGCGGATGTGCTCGCCCCCCTCGTCTATCAGCGGCTAAGCAAGTTTCTCTCTCTTCGAAGATTTCGCTTTGCCGATGTGCTCGTCTCGCTTGTGTATCAGCGGCTAAACGAGTTTGTCTTTTGTTGGCCGTTTCACTTTGGCGATGGAGTCGCTTTCTTCCAGCTTCATGCTGTAGCCTCGCACTTCTTTCTTCTTCCGACTCGTTAACTTGGGGACGCCTTGCCGGCTCTATGAGCTTCATGCTGTAGCCTCGCACTTCCGGGCTGGACAGACACACACACTTCGACACGTAGATGTTTATTTATAAAAACTAGCTGTGTAAGCCCGAGCTGTAAAAAGCCTGGGCACCTAGAAACTAGCGAACTCGTCAGGAAGAAAGAAATTGAAATGTAGATTTGGCGGTTTCTTTTTGCGAGTTTCTCTCTCCTCGAATATTTAATTTTGCCGATGTGCGTGCCTCGCTTGGGTATTAGCAGCTAAGCGAGTTTGTCTTTTCTCAGCGGTTTCACTTTGGCGATGTAGTCGCTTTCTTTCACCTTCATGCTGTAGCTTTGCATTTCTTTCTTCTTCCAACTTGTTAACTTGGGGCCGCCTTGCCAGCTCTTTGAGGTTCATGCTGTAGCCTCGCACTTCCGGGCCGGACAGACAGACAGACACACTTCCACACGTAGATGTTTATATATAAAAACTAGCTGTGTACTCCTGTGCTGTAAAAAGCCTGGGCACCTAGAAACTATTGAACTCGTCAGAAAGAAAAAAAATGAAATGCAGAGTCAGCGGTTTTCGTTTCGCGGATGTGCTCGCCCCCGTTGTCTATCAGCGGCTAAGCGAGTTTCTTTCTCCTCGAAGATTTCATTTTGCCGATGTGCTTGCCTCGCTTGTGTATCAGCGGCTAAACGAGTTTGTCTTTTCTCAGTGGTCTCACTTTGGCGATGGAGTCGGTTTCTTTCAGCTTCAAGTTGTAGCCTCGCACTTCTTTCTTCTTCTGATTCGTTAACTTGGGGCCGCCTTGCCGGCTCTTTGAGGTTCATGCTGTAGCCTCGCACTTCCGGGCTGGACAGACAGACGGACACACTTCCACACATAGATGTTTATATATAAAAACTAGCTGTGTACTCCCGTGCTGTAAAAAGCCTGGGCACCTAGAAACTATTGAACTCATCAGAAAGAAAGAAATTGAAATGTAGAGTCGGCGGTTTTCGTTTTGCAGACGTGCTCGCCCCCCGTTGTCTATGAGCGGCTAAGCGAGTTTCTCTCTCTTCGAAGATTTCGTTTTGCCGATGTGCTCGCCTCCCTTGTGTATTAGCGGCTAAGCGAGTTTTTCTTTCGTCGGTGGTTTCACTTTGGCGACGGAGTCGCTTTCTTTCACCTTCATGCTGTAGTAGCCTCGCACTTCCGGGCTTGACAGACAGACACACACACTTCCACGCGTAGACATTTATATATAAGATAGCTGTGTAAGCCCGAGTTGTAAAAAGCCTGGGCACCTAGAAACTATTGAACTCGTCAAGAAGAAAGAAATTGAAATGCAGAGTCAGTGGTTTTCGTTTTGCGGATGTGCTCGCCACCCCTCATCTATCGGCGGCTAAGCGAGTTTCTTTCTCCTCGAAGATTTCATTTTGCCGATGTGCTTGCCTCGCTTGTGTATCAGTGGCTAAGCGAGTTTGTCTTTCATCGATGGTCTCACTTTGGCGATGGAGTCGCTTTCTTTCAGCTTCATGTTGTAGCCTCGTACTTCTTTCTTCTTCCGACTCGTTAACTTGGAGCCGCCTTACCGGTTCTTTGAGCTTCATGCTGTAGCCTCGCACTTCCGGGCCGGACAGACAGACAGACACACTTCCATGCATAGACGTTTATATATAAGACCCAGTGACAATGTATATGTTACGGCCAAAACCCGAAGTTCTGCCAGTTCCCAAATTGGCCGGCCATTTCGCATTTTAGCCGCAATGTGTGACCAAAGTCCAAATTGCTAGAAATGACCAGTGTATATGCTACTTTGGCCGGCCAGTGGCGAGAAATCCCTGGCCAAAATTCGATGTGCTCAAGGTGCGAAGATGCTTAAAATTTCAGATGCAGATTCGGGAGCGAGTTTTCCATTCTGCAAGAGAAACTGCTCACACTGGAATCCGTAGGCACGGAAGAAAAATCAAGAACCGTCGCGTCTTCCCAATCCCTGACTGGCGGCGGCCAAGGCTACACTCGATGCAATTGCACTACTGAGTGCGCAACAAATCGCTGCAGATGTAGAAATAAGAAACTGTTGTGCAATTCGAAATGTCATAAAAGTTCATCTTGTTGTAACAAGTGATGATGGATATTCATAAAGTAAAGAGATTGTATAAAGTATGAAATTATACAGACCCACCAAAATCTGCTCATGCCTTTTTTCTTCTGACTTTGGCCGATCGCCCTATGCTATTTCGTAAACTGGTTGGCCAAATCCCAAAATCAAGGAAAGACTGGACATTGGCTGGTCAATTTACAGTGACATTGGCCATTTCCCGATTTGGTCGGACACTTCCCACTTTGGCCGATTTCAGGCTTTGGCCGTAACATATAGGGTGGTCCAGATCTAACTATTATGCTATAACTTATTCATGTTATTACATAGAAAATCACCCAAAAAATCCCAGACCATCGAGAAGTGTGAGAGCTGACAACATGAAGAATCGTCTTTGCGCCGAACTGGAATCGTCCCCGCATAAATCAAAGTCATTCAGACGATCTGGATCTGCATAATTAGATCTGGACCACCCTGTATAGTATATAAGGCTACAATCCAATGGCACAGTTACTGTATCTGCATGGTTCGCTCGCCTAAAGTCTGAAGCCCTGCTTGTTTTAGCTTGGCTGTGTTTGTGTGTATCCACAGGTGGACTGGCGCCCCCTACAGACATGGAATTAAAATAAGAATTGGGAGGAGGAATGCTCAAAGCTCCATCCTCGTACCAGTTACTGACCTTGCTTGTCCCTACTATAGTGACATGCCTGTAAATTCCAGTTTGCACAAGTGCCAAAATGCTCTTCAAATCAAGGAATTAAAATGTCCAAATACTGTAAATATGCGCAGTGCGGACCCCCTTTTTTCTTTTTTTTCTTTCTAACTTTTTTGCTTCTTCATAACGATGACAGGCAAATGTGTTTTGTCATTGAAATCCTTTAGGAAAAGAAAAAGGCGCAGATTAAAAAACAGTTGCTGAATAAAAATAAACAAAGTTCCCACTTCTGCATCCATTGGTCCCACTTGGAATAGACGCAGAGAAATGTGATAAATGCTTCTGGTATTTTTAGACATAGCTGTAAGAAATGTGAGCTCCATCAAGAATAGCTGTATGAGTTTGGTTTCAGTGGGACGAGGAGCAAGAGAAGGAGGAGGAGGAGGAGGAGGGCGGCAGCTCACACATGCATAAGAAAGCAATTGACAGCCATTATCCTCAGAGCTTTTCAAGCTCACCGTTTACACAGCAAACACACAATTAACCTTCACAGAAAAGCAATCAAGTGGAGTGGGTCTCTGGAGCTGTGTGAGAGCTTTGGAGAGGGGGGTCCTTTATAACAGTAAAGCCAAATGAGGAAGGAAGAGTATTTACTCAGCAGTGACAGATAAAGACTCGTCTCACATACACACACAAAAAAAAGG
The DNA here is from genome assembly GCA_026402145.1 of Polypterus bichir lapradei. Taxonomy (NCBI): domain Eukaryota; kingdom Metazoa; phylum Chordata; class Cladistia; order Polypteriformes; family Polypteridae; genus Polypterus; species Polypterus bichir. The sequence continues at coordinate 19,448,695 of JANRMT010062823.1, read as the reverse complement.
TCCCGAGTTGTTAGATTTAGCCTCCTCGTGCTATTTAATAAAATTAATGTCTGGCTTTGGTAATAAAAATGAAAAAGCACAGCTATGTTTGATTTTTTTTTTTTTCCCTTGTAACCTAAAGATTCCCAAATTTCATTAAGGCCAGAAGAGTGCAGCACCAGCGACATGTGCAGAGATTATAGAACAAAAAAAAAGTGCTGCTTCAGCCGAGGGTGTCATTTTGCAGACCGAGCACTTTGATGGAATTTTTACAGTGCATACCATTCTCAGGCTTGCTTAGTCCAATTAAAGGAGAGGTGAGGGATGGAACACATCCTGGCAGCAGTGGCCAAAAGGAAGGAAGCAATCGGTGACATGTGATGAGGTTCATGGCAGGAGACTCCTTCAGAGTGAGATTTACAAATATACTGTATGAACCCCAAAGCGGCGGCACGGTGGCGCAGTGAGTAGCACTGCTGCCTCGCAGTCCTCCATCCCTATGTGGAGTTTGCATGTTCTCCCCGTGTCTGCGTGGGTTTCCTCCCACAGTCCATAGACATGCAGGTTAGGCGCATTGGCGATCCTAAATTGTCCCTAGTGTGTGCTTGGTGTGTGTGTGTGTGTGTGTGCCCTGTGGTGGGCTGGCGCCCTGCCCGGGGTTTGTTTCCTTCCTTGCACCCTATGTTGACTGGGATTGGCTCCAACAGACCCCCGTGGCCCTGTAGTTAGGATATAGCAGGTTGGATAATGGATGGATGGATGAACCCCAAAGAGTCGCTTATTGACTATTCAATTGGCAGCCAGCATGCACATTGACTACTGGTTCTGTTTCATATCTCATCAGCATTCTTTACACACACACACACAGGTAAGGCGCATATTTGGCTAAGAAATAATGTTACGTTTATAGCAGGAGAGAGCGGAGAGGCCGCATTTGCTCCGCACCCTCCATGTGTTCTAAATTTGCTATTGCAATTCCACAATTCAGGGTTTGCTTCCTGGGTCCTTAATAATTTGCTAATGAAATCAACTGAGACAAGTAACTTTTGAACACACTTATTTCCATGAGGGCTCACCCAGATGTGCAGTTCCAACAATTCTGTAACACTAGTGACCACCAGGTGGCGTTGCAGCTTACCAAACTGCCGACACAAAGGCTCGGACACAAGTGCTCCTTAAACGAAGAGGTTTTATGGTGTGAAAGTCTTACAGGTAAGCGTTTCTCACACCACAACCACAACTCTTAGTCTTACTCTCTGTGTAACGCTGTCATCTCTCCTCCGCTCCTCCAGAAAGACTGTTTTCTTCCTCCTGACTCTTGTTCACCTGGATGAACAATTTTAAATAAAACCCATGAGCACTTCCAGTGTGGGGCGGCACAGTGGCGCTGCTCCCTCGCAGTAAGGAGACTTGGGTTCGCTTCCTGGGTCCTCCCTGTGTGGAGTTTGCATGTTAGATAGATAGATGTGAAAAGCACTATATAATAGATAGATAGATGTGAAAGGCACTATATGATAGATAGATAGATAGATAGATAGATAGATAGATAGATAGATAGATAGATACTTTACTTATCCCAAGGAGAAATTCCCATACTCCAGCCGCAACATACATAAAGATCAATATTAAATTAAAGAGTGATAACAATGCAGGTATAACAGACAATAACTTTGTATAATGTTAACATTTACCTCCCTGGGGTGGAATTGAAGAGTCGCATAGTGTGGGGTCTCCTCAGTCTGTCGCTGAAGCTGCTCCTCTGTCTGGAGATGATCCTGTTCAGTGGATGCAGTGGATTCCCCATGATTGACAGGAGTCTGCTCAGCGCCCGTCGCTCTGCCATGGATGTCAAATGTCCAGCTCCATGCCTACAATAGAGCCTGCCGTCCTCACCAGTTTGTCCGGGCGTGAGGCGTCCCTCTTCTTTATGCTGCCTCCCCAGCACACCACCGTGTAGAAGAGGGCGCTCGCCACAACCGTCTGATAGAACATCTGCAGCATCTTATTGCAGATGTTGGATGCCAGCCTTCTAAGGAAGTATAGTCGGCTCTGTCATGTTCTCCCCATGTCTGCGTGGGTTTCCTCTCGCAGTCCAAAGACATGCAAGTTAGGTGCTTTGGCGATCCTAAATTGTCCCTAGTGTGTGTGCTTGGTGTGTGTGTGTGTGTGCCCTGCGGTAGATTGGTGCCCTGCCCAGGATTTGTTCCTGCCTTGTGCCCTGTGCAGGCTGGGACTGAATTCCACAATTCCTACTCATACAATACAAATGAAAGTATAGAGAGGTGTGCAAAACAAATGGATTTCGATTTTGATCTTAATTGAAATATTTAGTTGTTTTTAAAACCTTTTACTTCTCATGCTTTGTTCAATTTGAATACAGACTGTTCAACAAAAGGATAACAAGGAAAACAAAACAATATTTTATTTAAGGTAAAAATTTAGTTTTAAATAATTCGGAATTTTTTCTTAGTCCGATCCCATTTTTTTATAAAATTGAAAACCGTTTATGGTCTTAACTTTATTTGTAGCCTTCTCCATGAAACTCTACGTCACTTTCTTGTAAAAGTCCTCCTTATTTTCCTTTAGTTTTAAAAACCTTAATCTTCCATTTTGGCAGTCAGTCCGGCAGCACTTCCTGGTGTGGTGGAAGTGCTGCAGTCCAAGGCTCTGGGATTGTCCAAGCACCCCCTGGCGGTGGCCACAGTCCCCCAACAGGATTGAGCTTCAAAGCTCCAGTCCCCTGGCCCCTATGCAAACCAGGGAGGGCTGCCCTCTCGTGTCCCAGAGAAGGCATTGCCTCTCACCCAGTCCTTCCGCTCTCCAGGTGTCCCAGGCGGGGTAAGGTCCCCAGTCGTCTGCCACACCTGTTTTGTGCTTTAACTCTGACACGTCAGGTCCTTCTCATATCCTAGATTTTTTTTCTCCCTTTCTAAGGATATCATCTAAATCAGGGGTGCCCAATGCGTCGATCGCGATCGACCGGTAGATCGGAAAGGTAGTGCAGGTAGATCGCGTTGCATTCAAAAAAAACATTTTTTTAAACGTTAGTCTGTCTTTACGTTGCAAATGGGCAAACATCTGCCTCAGTGCCCTCTTCAGTTGCGAGATCAACCACAAGCGTTACCTGGTAGGTAACCACCCCTATAATCAGATTGAGATTCAGACTACGAATGCCATGAATGTAATTACCCCAATCTACAGACTGTCAAATAAACGAACCACACACCGTGGCGCAACATAAATAGGCTTCACTGCTGACATCCGAGGTTCGATCCCCGAGAGGAGGTGCAGTGAGTGTGTACGCCTGATGAGCCCAGAATTAGGGCGAAACACGTGTCGCGTACTCTTTGTATTATTTGACAGTAAAACTATTAAACCATTCTATGATCTGCTTCTCGCAACTGAAAGAGGGCACCTTGGCGGATGTTAGCCGACTTGCTGACCAACCACAAGCGTTACCTGGTAGGTAACCACCCCTACAATCAGATTGAGATTCAGACTACGAATACCATGAATGTAATTACCCCAATCTACAGACTGTCAAATAAACGAACCACACACCGTGGCGCAACATAAATAGGCTTCACTGCTGACATCCGAGGTTCGATCCCTGAGAGGAGGTGCAGTGAGTGTGTACGCCTGATGAGCCCAGAATTAGGGCGAAACACGTGTCGCGTACTCTTTGCATTATCTGACAGGAAAACTATGCAACATTCTATGATCTGCTTCTTGCAACTGAAGAGGGCACCGTGGCCGACCACAAGCGTTACCTGGTAGGTAACCACCCTTACAATCAGATTGTGATTCAGACTACGAATGCCATGAATATATATATATATATATCATTTTTAATGTAGGTAGATCATTTCAACCTGGTCTTTTTAGAAGTAGCTCGCAAGCCGAAAAAGTGTGGGCACCCCTGGTCTAAATGATTTGAAGGCTAAAACGGCTGAGAAATTCTCAGTCCTTCACTTTTTTCTCTTCACTTTCCTTCCAAGTATTTAATAAAATCCAATAGTGTATGATAAATACACACGGGTGTAAATGGTAATAAGCTAAATGGAGACCTGCTGGTTTCTTTTGCTATTTGAATGTTATCTTCTTATATAATATGCTGTTCGTTTGTCTGTCCAGGATTTTAAATCACCTGTAGCTCACAAACCATTTGAACTATTGACCTGAAATTTGGTACACATATACTACGTGACGTCTACTATCCGCTTTCAGGGAGGTGATTGACCACCAAGATTATTTCTCTTTTTCATTTTTGTTTTATTGTAGAATCAACTCTCGGCAGCGGGTAGCAGGGTGGCGGTGCGGTGCATGCGTACGGGTGCCATTCTCATTCCCTAACACCTGCACCATCACTTCCCCTACCTCTTCATATCTTAAATCATTCTTGAAGCAGATTGAACACTTAAGTGCCAGCTTAAGTGAAAAATTAAGGAAAACGTACTAAGTAATTTCAACACAAACTCTGACTTAATCAGTTTTAACGTGAAAAGATGTCGACGAAAGAAGAGAAGAAGCGGGAAACAAGGATGGAGAAAACGAGAGCTGCTCAGAAACCAGCAAGCGCATTAACCTCTGAGCAAACGAATGGTAAACGTACAGAGAAAGAGGAGGAAAACTAGGAATGCTCAAATTGAAAGAGTAGGAAAACTATAAGTCACGTATATTCACTGCACGTTATCGTGTCAGTGCGCCGTTACTGATTTTTAATACATATAAATGATTTGGATAGGAATACACAGGGGTGGGCAAAAGTAGGTTTACAGTTGTGAGTACGCAAAACACAGAGTTCATTCTTGTATTATTATTTATTTATTAATTATTGCATTACTTATTTGTATTATTTGTCTTATTATTATTAAAGTGTGCTTCAGCGCAGCACGTATACTACAAGATTGTGTAAATAATGAATAGGCTGGCAATTTGAGCACTTCTGAGATAATATCTAAGTCAGTGGTTCTCAAACTGTGGGGCGGGCCCCCCTAGGGGGGCGCAAAGATGTGAAACAAAGGAAACAAGAATCAAAAATATGAAAAATACATCTATTGAAACCAAAACAAATTAATTTAAACTACATTCTGATGCTAGACAAATAAATATAGAGTTAGATAAATGTCGATAAAAGTTAAGTAGGTATAATAAAATATGCATCTATGATATATCATTAATTAAAAAAGAACAAATTGGTATTAGTGGGCTCCTTTCAAAAAAACGTTAGGGGGCGCGATTAAAACTGTTATGAAAACTTGGGTCGCAAATACTTAAAGGTTGAGAAACGCTGACCTAAGTGCACTGTGCCATTGTGACACAGAGCTATTGAGTTAATAAAGCTATTGTAATAATCATAACCTGCATGGCTTTTTCCATATGAACAACTGTAAACCTGGGGTGGCACGGTGCTGCCTCACAGTAAGGAGACCTCTGACTCCCCTGAGCACAGAGGAGAGGCGCTGCAGCGATCCTGGCACACTCAGTTGTGGTCTCCTCAAATTCTGGTGGTGCGTCAGGTGGGAGGCTGCTCTACCAGTCAATTAAGGTCTGATGAATCGTGCTTGCATGTGTATGAGGCTGATTAGCATTTACCATATATGGGTGTTTCCGGTTTGGCAACTGGGAGGTGCATTCAAATAGGCAGATTTACCAGATGGGGTGGCACGGTGGTGCAGTGGTAGCGCTGCTGCCTCGCAGTAAGGAGACCTGGGTTGAGCACTTATGACATAATATCTAAGTGCACTGTGCCATTGTGACATTCTTTTGAATTAATAAAGTCAATAGAGCTATTGAGTTAATAAAGCTATTGTAATAATCATAACCTGCATGGCTTTTTCCATATGAACAACTGTAAACCTGGATGCAGCTGTTTAAGACTAAAATTAGCAATAAAGGTTCAAATTCTTAATGGGTGAGGCAACTAAAGTGAAGCAGGAAAGTGTTACTTGAGCAGTGAGTGCTTCTTATTAAGCATCTGGGTTGGAGCAAAAACCTGCCCTCCAGGAACGACTTTGCCCACCCCAGCTTTAAACAGAATAGATACTGCGCGTTAATTAGAAAGACTTCTTCTTCTTCTTTTTCCAAATCCAAGGGCAGTTTCCTTTTCTTTTTTATTTCATCTAGGCATGGCAGGTCAAGGTGTTGTGTCTAAGGCTACTTGTGAGCATGAGGGTCAAAGGAAACAGTAACGTCAACATCTCGCCACGAAGCAGGTGTTGTTAGCATTCCAAAAAGTCAACCGGCCGGGGAATTGAAGTGTGCCGTAAAAAGGTGATTAAAGACAAAAAAATACAAAAAAGAAAAACAAAAGCAATGAATAAGGGAGCAAGCAGTTGACACTCCTAGCTTTTAATCAAGGCAAAATACATGCCACCCAGCATATCTTCTGCTTTTACTTTTCACAAAGCATAACAGAGTACATAAAACAAATGAACACTCCAACATTTGTCAGCAGCCTGTATGGAAAATTAACTTTGAGACAGAAAGAAATGATCCAGGTCTTCACAGGGAGCCGTGTTTATTTTTTTAAATACAGCACATACTGTAGGGTAAAGCTATGAGGTGGGCATCAGGCTCTAGGAATTCCAAATAAGACTTTATTACTGATGCATCCATTTCCACTTTCATTTGAGCACCACCATGGCACAAGTGGCAGTGGTGCCACCTCACAGCACTTGCACATTGGTTGGATTCCAGGTTGAGGTTCCTCCTATGTGGAGTTTGCTTGCCCACCCCTCAGGTTCACATACAGTGGGTCTCGCCTATGCGTACAGTAAAGTAGACTGAATGGCCCACTGTAGGTGTGTGTGTCTAAATGTGCTGCCAGAGGCACAGAGGAAGGCTTTGACGGCCACAGTCCTGAAGACGATTAGGATGGTGCAGTGGTTAGCACAACCAGTTCAGTGCCCCAAGGTCCCACTTTTATAAGTCTGTGTGGAGTTACCACTATTACTGTTGTTTTAGAAATATACAGTATATATACAGTGGTTTGTGAACCCTTTAGAATTTTCTATATTTCTGCATAAATATGACCTAAAACATCATCAGATTTTCACTCAAGTCCTAAAAGTAGATAAAGAGAAACCAGTTAAACAAATGAGACAAAAATATTATACTTGGTCATTTTTTTTTTTTTAAGGAAAATGATTGAACATTACATATTTGTGAGTGGCAAAAGTATGTGAACCTTTGCTTTCAGTATCTGGTGTGTCCCCCCTTTGCACCAATAACTGCAACTAAACGTTTCCGGTAACTTTTGATCATTCCTGTACACCGGCTTGGAGGAATTTTAGCCCATTCCTCTGTACAGAACAGCTTCAACTCTGGGATGTTGGTGGGTTTCCTCACATGAACTGCTCGCTTCAGGTCCTTCCACAACATTTCGATTGGATTAAGGTCAGGACTTTGACTTGGCCATTCCAAAACATTCACTTTATTCTTCTTTAACCATTCTTTGGTAGAACGACTTGTGTGCTTAGGGTCGTTGTCTTGCTGCATGACCCACCTTCTCTTGAGATTCACTTCATGGACAGAAGTCCTGACATTTTCCTTTGGAATTCTCTGATTTAATTCAGAATTCATTGTTCCATCAATAAAGGCAAGCCGTCCTGGCCCAGATGCAGCAAAACAGGCCCAAACCCTGATACTACCACCACCATGTTTCACAGATGGGATAAGGTTCTTATGCTGGAATGCAGTGTTTTCCTTTCTCCAAACATCACACTTTTCATTTAAACCAAAAAGTTCTATTTTGGTCTCATCCGTCCACAAAACATTCTTCCAATAGCCTTCTGGTTTGTCCACGTGATCTTTAGCAAACTGCAGACAAGCAGCAATGTTTTTTTGGAGAGCAGTGGCTTTCTCCTTGCAACCCTGCCATGCACACCATTGTTGCTCAGTGTTCTCCTGATGGTGGACTCATGAACATGAACATTAGCCAATGTGAGAGAGGCCTTCAGTTGATTAGAAGTTACCCTGGGGCCCTTTGTGACCTCGCCGACTATTACACGTGTGCCTTGCTCTTGGAGTGATCTTTGTTGGTCGACCACTCCTGGGGAGGGTAACAATGGTCTTGAATTTCCTCCGTTTGCACACAATCTGTCTGACTGTGGATTGGTGGAGTCCAAACTCTTTAGAGATGGTTTTGTAACCTTTTCCAGCCTGATGAGCATCAACAACTCCTTTTGTGAGGTCCTCAGAAATCTCCTTTGTTCGTGCCATGATACACTTCCACAAACATGTGTTGTGAAGAGCAGACTTTGATTGATCCCAGTTCTTGAAATAACACAGGGTGCCCACTCACCCCTGGTTGGCATCCCATTGATTGAAAACACCGGACTCGAATTTCACCTTCAAACTAACTGATCATCCTAGAGGTTCACATACTTTTTCCACTCACAAATATGTAATATTTGATCATTTTCCTCAATAAATAAATGACCCAGTATAATATTTTTGTCTCATTTGTTTAACTGGTTTCTCTTTATCTGCTTTTAGGACTTGAGTCTGATCTGATGATGTTTTAGGTCATATTTATGCAGAAATATAGAATATAGAAAAGGGTTCACAAACTTTCAAGCACAACTCTATATATATATTCTGTAGTTTTTGTAAAGCAATTTGAGTTGCATTCAATGTATGAACTGTGCTTTAAAAGAAATGAATGATTTTATTCTTCCCAGGTTCTGTGATTTTCATCTAAAATACTAGGGGGCTTTGCCCCCTGCCAGCAACCGCCTCTTTGAAAACCCTTTTTAAACGGTTATACAATGGGAAACAACTCCTCTTTAGATAAATGTTGATAAAAGTTAAGTAGGTATAATAAAATATGCATCTATGATATATCATTAATTAAAAAGGAACAAATTAGTATTAGTGGTCTCCTTTCAAAAAAACGTTAGGAGGGTGCGATTAAAACTGTTATGAAAACTCGGGTTGCAAATACTTAAAGGTTGAGAAACGCTGGTGTAGACCCAAACTGCACACAGGACTCCAGATGAGGCCTCACCAGTGTGTTACAAAGCCTGAGCAGAACCTCCTGTGACTTGTACTCCACACATCAAGGCGCTATATAACCTGACATTCTGTTAGCCTTCTTAATGTCTTCTGAACACTGTCGGAAAGTCGATAGCTTAGAGTCCACTATGACTCTTAAATCCTTCTCATAAGGTGGACTCTCGATTTCCAGACCTCCCATTGTGTATTCAGACCTCCCATTTTTACTTCCTGTGTCTAATTCTTTACATTTACTGACATTACATTTCATCTGCCACAAATGGTGGCAATTGGTGCCACGACCCACCTGCCAAGTTGTTTGCCTGCCTATGGTAAAGTCATCCCTGATTGAGGATCGCAGGAATCATGGGAAAGAGGGGTCCTTTAATCGGATTGGCTGGCCCAGCACTGTTTTAGCCGTGGAATGGCCAAATGGGGGAGGCAGCTTGATGGATGAGGTCTCCAGGACTCTAAAAATATCCAAATCTTATTATGTGATATCATCTACTGTTAAATTCTGCTCCGTACTTCTAAAATTTTTATTTTTAAACTGTATTGAGGATTTGTTCTGTTCTGTGTATTGTATTGTATTGACCCCCTTTTTCTTTTTGACACCCACTGCACACCCAACCTACCTGGAAAGGGGTCTCTCTTTGAACTGCCTTTCCCAAGGTTTCTTCCATTTTTTCCCTACAAGGTTTTTTGGGAGTTTTTCCTTGTCTTCTCAGAGAGTTAAGGCTGGGGGGCTGTCAAGAGGCAGGGTCTGTAAAAGCCCATTGCGGCACTTCCTGTGTGATTTTGGGCTATACAAAAAAAATAAATTGTAATTGTAATTGTAAATCTTCCCAGTTCTGTCTGCTATCCAAGTCCTTCTGTGATGATATAACAGATTCCAGATTATCTGCTAATCCACCTCTCTTGGTATCATCTGCAAACTTAACCAGCTTGTTACTTATATTCCTATCTAAATCATTTCTATATCAGTCTGTCAGAGACTGTGCAACAGAATTCTCAGCATTGATTTACATTTTTTTCACTATTTTTCCAGAGTAGTGCAGGTAAGCCTGGCCCTCTCACCCTGTCTATGACTGGTGGTTACTGGTGCAAGACCAATAGGTTTAGCTGTTCTCGTTACAACATGAGGGATTCCAGCTGGGGCTTTTTGATGTTGTTATGAGTCCAGCAAATTGGGATAGAGGCCCCCAGATGAGTGGAAAGGTCAGGGACAACTGAGAGGCCAACATGTAATCATGCCATCAAAGATCATTAAGCCTACAAAAAGACAGTAGGCTTTGTAATTAGGCTACATCTTGGGTTCAAGTAACACTACCTGCATCTTGTGTGTGAGCTACTGAGGAATGTGAAGTTCCGATTAAGCAGATTACTCGCTTTCTGAGTAGTAGGCCTGCGTTTGTTTGGTTCTTGTGTACTAAAGGGACGGCAAAAAGATTTTTATTGTATTGAATTTTTATTTTTATTTTATTTTTATATTTTAGTCAGGGGCGGCACGGTGGTGCAGTGGGTAGCGCTGCTGCCTCGCAGTAAAGAGACCTGGGTTCGCATACCGGGTCCTCCCTCTGTGAAGTTTGCATGTTCTCCCCGTGTCTGCGTGGGTTTCCTTCCACAGTCCAAAGACATTCAGGTTAGGTGCATTGGTGATCCTAAAGTGTGCTTGGTGTGTGTTTGTGTGCCCTGCAGTGGGCTAGCGCCCTGCCCGGGATTTGTTTCCTGCCTTGCGCCCTGTGTTGGCTAGGATTGGCTCCAGCAGATCCCCATGACCCTGTAGTTAGGACTAAAAATATACTTTGCATGATTTTTCCTTTAGCTGTTTTTATAAGTACTGATTTTTTCATATGTGTCACATAGATGTGTAATGTAAAAATTGTAAGTTGTATTGTTAATGGTTATTGTTTTACTCACTGTTTGCCTGTTGAGGTTATCTGAAGAAGTTTAAAAAACAGACATGCTGAACTCAGAAATCAAAAAAGAAGCAGAATCAAAAAATAAAAAACGATCCAAAAATTACTTTTATTTTTTTTTATTACCTTCATTTGGTTGTCCAGATAGATACATAAATAGATAGATATGAAAGGCACTTTATAATAGATAGATAAATAGATAGCTGAAAGGCACTATATAACAGGTAGATAGATAGATAGATAGATAGATAGAACTGAAAGGCATTATATATTAGATAGATAGATAGATAGATAGATAGATAGATAGATAGATAGATAGAACTGAAAGGCACTATATAATAGATAGATAAATAGATAGATAGATAGAACTGAAAGGCATGATAGATAGATAGATAGATAGATAGATAGATAGATAGAACTTAAAGGCACGATAGATAGATAGATAGATAGAACTGAAAGGCACTATATAATAGATAGATAGATAGATAGAACTGAAAGGCACGATAGATAGATAGATGTGAAAGGCACTATATAATAGATAGATAGATAGATAGAATTGAAAGGCATGATAGATAGATAGATAGATTGATAGATAGAACTGAAAGGCATGATAGATAGATAGATAGATGTGAAAGGCACTATATACAATAGATAGATAGATAGAACTGAAAGGCACGATAGATAGATAGATAGAACTGAAAGGCATGATAGATAGATAGATAGATAGATAGATAGAACTGAAAGGCACTATATAATAGATAGATAGATAGATAGAACTGAAAGGCATGATAGATAGATAGATGTGAAAGGCACTATATACAATACAAGATAGATATATAGTTAGATAATGTGAAAGGCACTATATACAATAGATAGATAGATAGAACTTAAAGGCATGATAGATAGATAGATAGATAGATAGATAGATAGAACTGAAAGGCACGATAGATCGATAGATGTGAAAGGCACTATATACAATACAAGATAGATATATAGTTAGATAATGTGAAAGGCACTATATACAATAGATAGATAGAATTAGATCAATCTGTAAAAAGGTTTATCTTCACTTCTATAAAAATTAATTGTATGGTCTTTTCTTGTCATTTTAATATTTTTGTGATTTTGACTCAGTTTAATCAAATGTCTGAATTAGTAAAGCATTAAAATAGAAAAAAACAAATGTAACCCTCACTTGCATGAGATGACATCAATTATCCATTGAAGCCACGGCACTTAGCCAGTGCTACAGTTTATTGCTAATTAAAGATGACTACTCATTAACAATTTAGAGTCATGTATTCCTACATAACATAAACAGATATAATAAACTGTAGGAAGCCCCCATCGCTAGTAACACAGTGAGTCTCCTCTCCACATGCATAAAACAATACACAGATTTATTTTCACTTTAGCCAGCAAAGCAAACTAGCAGCGCTCAAATCTCTACATTGGATCTTTTTGTTGAGATGGCGCCCCCCAGTGTCCACAGCGGGCAGTGTGTACTATTAGACTTAGACGACCAGGTTTTGGTCCAACATGGTGACCAGCACTGTCAAACCTTTCTGAAAAGATATTTTCACTTTGACATTATGGGTTATTAAGTAAGCAAAAACGACAAATATAACCATTTACAATTAAATCTACAACACAATTAAATGTGCAGAAAGTGAAGGCGTCCCAAAATTTTCTGAATCAACTGTTGGTGGTAGGCAGATTTTTGAGGAGATGGTTGTATATGGGATCACACATCTTTCTGTGTGAACACTAATGTTTAAGTAACAGGAATTACAAGTTGACAGCCACATTTAGGTTTTCATTTTCACTCCTAGTAAATTCCAGCCAATTTTAAACCCGTAAATGCTATCCCTCCACATAGTTTAGTAGTATCTGGAGTGAAGTTTGCCTAGCAGCTGTCACACTAAAATAAGCTTTTATTGTATCCGAAAATGCTTGGCAGTCTGCCATTTCTTGCTAAATAAATGCGTGAAGCATATATGGTAAATGTGCTGCTTGGAAAGTAATTTCTGATCTGATCTTTGCCATAAACGTGGACTATATAATACTGTATGTCTGTTTCGAAGGTCTTATCAAGTGGTTACTACAACACAAGCTGAGAAACAACTTAACTGTTCACCTCTGCATTTAGAATTAACTTCCATAAAATCCAAATCAGCAGCAGTGGTAGTGCTGCTGCTTTGCAGTAAGGAGATTGTGGGTTCGCTTCCTGGGTCCTCCCTGTGTGGAGAGCGCTTTGAGTAGTGAGAAAAGCGCAATATAAATGTAAAGAATTATTATTATTATTATTATCTTATAATACAGCCTCTCTTCACTTGTACGGCGTACAGCAAAATCTTCCTTGCATGACAAATCCAACATACACCATAACCCTAATCCTAACCCTAACCTAACCCCATAACATCAGCAGTCTCTGGCACTATGACTGTGGCACTGGTACAATTACAAGAAAAACACTTTGGAAAATCAGCCTCAGATACAAACACGCACAGAGACACAGGTGCCAAAATATGTCCTTTAATTTTCCTTTTCCACACAATGCCCACAATTATGGCTCAGTTTCTTTCTTTCTTTCTTTCTTTCTTTCTTTCTTTCTTTCTTTCTTTCTTTCTTTCTTTCTTCTTCTATTACTGCCTTCACTCCTCCACCTCCCGACTCCGGCTCCCAGAATGAAGTGAGGCAGGCCCCAGAAGCGCTTGAGGTGCCCTCTGACAATCTTCTGGCAGCACTTCCTGTTATGGCAGAAGTGTTGCATGGACACCCACCCACCCAGAAGTACTCCCGGTGCACTCGGATCCTCTCCTGGATGCACTTCCACATCTGTCCAGGCTCCCCCGGATGGCGGCCACGGGCCCCAGCAGGGTTGAGCTTCTAAGCTCCAATCCCATGGCCCCTATACAAACCAGGGGGACTGCCCTCTCGTGTCCCAGGGGAGGTATCATCTCTCTCCAGGTCCTTCCATTAAGGTGTCCTAGTCGGGCAAAGGCCCCAAGCCGTCCGTCACAGCACGTACAAAATAAATGCCAGCCAAGTGTCCCACAGTGGCAAAGCCAGTAACTTTAGGCCTACTATTTTGTCTCCTTGACCACTACACCATGTTGTCTGTAGACAATCACATTTTTATTTTATATAGCACCATTGGATGTACAGGTCTAACTAATAATTTGCTCTGCAAGTGTATAAATTACCCACTCATCAGGATAGACACTCTTTAGACCTTCACATTTTCTTTTTAAAAAATTTATTGAAAGAAACTAGGGGGCTCTGCCTTCTGCTCGCTTCGTTCACCAACCTTCGGGCAGGCGCTACGTGGTAGCCACTTCACAGCTCTGCCGCTCACGTATGGGGAAGCGGATGTACTATTTAAACAGATTGTTATTTTCATGGTAATTGTTACATATGCATAATAGACCTATTTAATTAACCATATTAAAAAATAGTAAAACATAATAAATTGAAAGAAAATTATGTTTCATGTTGCTTTAGTGGCATTCATTACGTTATATGTTTTCCTTCTGTTTGGCTTTAAAATTAACACGGAAATACTTTTTAAACTTACACTTTTACTGTAAATGTTCAGTAAAAACAATATTTGGAATTAACGTTTCGTAAATATCGCATTGAATTTTGATTCCGTGTTTGGACTTACATCGTGACAATGCAACGTAGAACTGCCCGTGAGTGAATTTCGTTTCTTTCTCGCTAATAAATAAACCGACTTTTTCAAATGTTTGTCCCTGTGATTTGTTAATTGTCATAGCAAAAGCTATTCTAACGGGAAACTGTAAACGTTTTAATACGAATGGCATATCAAGATATCCTTTGGTGTCTAATGTTATCCCCTGAAGATGTACTACGTTATCTTTCATGTCGTCTGTTAAAATTTTACATGTCAGAATTGTTGGACCAATTTTGAATACAACTAATCTTATTCCATTGCATAGCCCATCACTCAGACATCAATTACGCAATAACATTACGCTACGTCCTAAATGTGTTCAGCATCACGATCAGCAGTTGACCAATAGGCCATTGCTGGTACCTCACTTTCGTTTTCGATATCCATCTCCTGATCATTTGCATCAAACTCAGAGTCCGATTCAGCAATAATACATAAAACGTCCATGGGGTATTTTGCTTTTATCATTTGCTTTACTCTCGCCATTTTAGAGGCTGTTTGCTCTTCACTACTCATGTACTCAAGCAAAGAGAGTTGAACTAAAATGTAAGGGGGAGTTTTGTCACAGTTTACAGTCCATTACCGTCCTCTACCCCTGAATTTCTTCAAAAGTCAACATCAGCCCTGAAAGAGTTAAACAGTAATGCGGCCGGTGGAAGACCTGACGGTGTTAACGGTTGTAGATATTCTTCATGATATTGCAAGTTGATGTTTTCATCTTCTGCACCATCACCACCAACTTTTTCAGCAGAGTCTATTGATACGTATTTAACCAATTTGCCGCGTAACCGATCAACAATTTTCACGTTAATTCATTTGACTTCATCATCGGTGCTAGGATTGCCTGTGTACTCATTTCGTCTGTTGATAACCCTTTGGGATGAAATTCTTCAATAAGATTTGGACATAATACGTCTTCTTTTATTGGGAACCTAAAGAGAGGAAAACGTAAAAATTGATTAGGGCTGAGAGTGCAGGAAGTGTGTCTGACAAAAGTATTCATACCAATGAGTGGTGAGAGAACCGCAGGCATGGGTCGTGAACCGGAAATGATTGAGAGGAGGGCGGGACTTGAAAACATCTCTTGGCAAATAGTCTCGTCTCGTCTCAAGATTTTCTTTTATAATAGAGAGAAAATGTATGATAGACACATCGGTGCAAATGGGGTTAAATTAGCAGGCCATTTTTTTCCTAACTTGTTATTGTTTGTGTAGCTCCCGAAATAAGGTATGGTCAAGCACGGGTAAAACGCGTGTCTAAAGAAATCTCACAGTCCAAAAGTTCGTTTTGAAAATATTTAGTGAAAGTTGAAAGCAAATAATCCAAACAAGAATAAAAGACAAAATAGTTACACACGTAGAATAAAAGGCAAAAAAAGGGGAAAAATGTATCTTGTCTTAAACTTAGCTTTTCTTGAGAAACTTCAGTTACTTCTGTACTTAAAAGTTCTTTACTTCTTGTTCTCTACTTAAAGATTCTTAAATTCTTATATACTTAAAGATTCTTAGCTTCTTCTTCTGTATGCTTTAAGCATACGGCACAGCACGTGAATTAAGTGCTGTTTTCTTACATATTTACTTCACACACTCAAAAGGCCCGTAAGTCGATTGGCACATAGGCATTTGCCCAGGCACGGTTTAAAACCATGTGCCTTCCATACCTTACTCAAGGCAAGGCTGTCACTAACTGAAGATTATTGTTTTAGTCAAAGCTGTTAGAAATGGCAGGGAATATACCAATACAATTCTATTTACGGGGGTTATAGGACCCTCCCACAGATTAGGCATTGTCATCTAATAAATATTCATACATTTTATAGAACTAGGCAAATGGCTCTTACAGTTTGTCTTCTGGTTAATGGAAAAAAAATAATAATTAGGGGTTCTGAGTTTTAAAAAGCAAGTCAATTAAAGCCAAAGAAGCAGGTTCAATTAGCAGAAATAATTAGTTATTAATTAAGAAAGCAGCGCTACAGGATCTGACTATGAAGTCCCCTGATTCAGAAGGATAGTTTAATCGCTATGAATGTTTTAGAGTGGAGGTACAGGCAGGTGAAGCGACTTCTCTGGGTCACATAGCAAATTAGTGACAGGTGTTGGACAAACAAACGGTGTCAATGATCAAAATTTAGAAATACGGACACTGTTTATTAAATATGACTATCACGTATATAATACAATAAAGCATATGGAGAAAAGTATTAAATATGTATACTTGTGACTGAAATGTGCTCTACATCCAAACAGAAGCCTAGTCTGTCAAACCCAGAATGGCATAATCATGAACCACACTGACAGATGAACTCTGGAGTTGGAATCATTCTTTTCTTGCTCTTCTGGCTCCTTCATTATCAAATTTAAATTCTTCTTCTTTTTTCTTTTGTACTGCAGGAGGCAACAAATTAAAAAGCCAGCCTTTCCGACTGAACTGGGCTTGGATTTCATTGGAGAAGGAATACTTCCTGGTGGACGAAGACTCCAAATTTCTCGAAGTGACACTGAAACGGAGAGGATATTTAGGAGAAACGTCTTTTGTCAGTGAGTTTCTGGGGGTTTTGTTTCAAGGGATAACCTATCCAATTTTTATAGACCGTGTTGCAACAATGGCTGGAATTCTTTCATGTAATATCAGCCAAATAAAATAACACCCTGATTATCTATAACGGGGGTCTCCAACACGTCGCTCGCGAGCTACCCCTTTCCAAGTAGCTCGCCAAAGGGTTAATGAATCCTACATAAATTTGAAAACTTGATTAGTCAAATTAGGGGCGATCTTTCCAAAAAATCATATCACGATCCTTTTAAGACAAAATCACGATCCACAATCTGAATTGCAATCTTTTCAATGTGGCAGACACTTAAGAGAATATCCGGACTCAAACTCATCAAGACTTAAGTAACACTTTATTTTAAATATCAAACAAAGTTGAATTCAATTGTTTTGTTGTTCGCTAGCTAAGCGGAGTTAAGGCAGATGCCCCGAAGCTGGCGAGTGAGTTAGGAAGGCCCCGCCCCCCTCGGCCCGCTGCGTGTTTCTCGGATTCACGCAAATAAATCGGTACGGCAAGCAAACTCTGATACATAGCGAAATGAGAGAAGTCGCAAAATCAACTGGAATATTCAAGCAAATTATAGAAAAAAACCCAAACTAAATTGGTTAAGTAGTTCTCTCGTGAAAAGCGGACAGACATACAGACAGAGAGATATTGGATTTTATATATTATATATTAGTAAACCTTTAAAATAATGTGCAGTTAAAGTCTCAACAGCATTTCTGGAGATTAGTAGAGCCAGGTAACTATACGAATCTTCACCAAGCAGCTCTGAAAATGTCTGCTTTGTTTGGGTCTCCATAACTCTGTGAGTCTGACGTGAATGTCATGAAATCAAAAGTTCAGAACAAGACTGACAGACGAACATTTAAATGACTCCATAAGAGTGAACCAAAGTGGCTCCACTCCACCATACACCTCAGTGCCATTCTGACTAACTCAAAAACACATCACACATGTGACTGGACCTGTGAATAAAGTGACACGGTGACACGTAACAAAATGACAAATGAATAAGGAATATCTGTTGTGGCAGGTCCAGCCAGGACGCCCCTGAACACTATATTCAGAGGGAGCAGCCCTGGACATTGCAATACCTCCCATGGACATCAGATGGCCGCCCCTCTGGGTTGGAGCAGTGCCTCAGTTTCCCACAGGGCTCCGTGGGAAATGGAGTTGGGTACAGCCCTGTTGGGTCCTGCCAGGACCGCCAGGGGGCGCTGTGTTTGGGACTCCTGAGCCAGTGTGGGCAGCAGGTTCATCATACCCAGAACTGCAGCCGGAACTCGGTGATCAAGCACCTGGAGCACTTCCGGGTGAACTATAAGAGGAGCCAGCGACCACCAGTCAGTGGCCAGAGTCGGGTGGAAGGAGGACAAGGTTGCCTGGGAGGAGTGGTGGTGCCAGAGAGGAAGGAGAAATGCTTTAGTGTTTCATTGTGTGCTGTTATTTGGGACTGTGTATTGCCTGTGGGACACGGGGAAGACGTGCGCCCACAGGGGAAGAAAATGAGTAGTTTATTATTTTACACGTGCCTCCCGTGTCCAGCCTGTGTCGGGTCGGGCAATAGATAGCGCCTATCTTACACCGTGTACTTGGAATTGCATTGTTTTGTTTTGACAGCATTCATGTTTTAATTCAATAGTGTGGGATACACTTGAAAATGCATACAGATGTACAAAATGCACTTGCAGGTGAACTCAATATTTTTTTGTGATGTTTTAATGCAAAATGTGAGTTGTGGATGCCAACATTTTGTAAATGTTTAGGCAAAACAAGCGTATTCAGTTTGTTTGGGTTGAAATAAGCAATGAGAATAAACGTTAGAAAACAGGAGGAGCTCTCGGCCATTTTCATTTTGTAAAAGTAGCTCTCATGGGAAAAACAGGTTGGAGACCCCAGCTCTATAGGGTTCAGAGGGGGTGGTCCCTTAACAGTGATGGACAGGTGACCCCGCCTCTTAGGGATCCACCCACAAAAGACAAGGAACACAAGAGAATTGCCAGACTCACAGAGATATTACATAATAACTAAATAGAATAAAATGAACAAAGAATACATACTGAAAAAAAATAAACGAACAAAAGAATTTTATAAAAAATAATGAATGATAACGAAAAAGAATAAGATAAAAAGAAACACTTGATCTGGAGAGGGTTGACCATAAGTTGCATTTATTAAATCCTAATTACCGTCCTGCTCCACTGACAGACTGAGGAGACCCCACACTATGCGACTCTTCAATTCCACCCGGGGGGTAAACGTTAATATTATACAAAGTTATTGTCTGTTATACCTGCATTGTTATCACTCTTTAATTTAATATTGTTCTTTATCAGTATGCTGCTGCTGGAGTATGTGAATTTCACCTTGGGGATTAATAAAGTATCTATCTATCTATCTATCTATCTATCTATCTATCTATCTATCTATCATATAGTGCCTGTCATATCTATCTATCTATCTATCTATCTATCTATCTATCTATCTATCTATCATATAGTGCCTGTCATATCTATCTATCTATCTATCTATCTACTTCCACAGCAAGGTCACAGG
>JANRMT010062823.1:19404756-19421426 GCA_026402145.1 Polypterus bichir lapradei | reverse complement strand
ATAGATAGATAGAGTGAAAGGCACTATATAAATGATAGATAGATAGAGTGAAAGGCACTATATAAATGATAGATAGATAGATAGATACAGTGAAAGGCACTATATAAATGATAGATAGAGTGGAAGGCACTATATAAATGATAGATAGATAGATAGATAGATAAGAAAGGCACTATATGATAGATAGATAGATAGAGTGAAAGGCACTATATAAATGATAGATAGATAGAGTGAAAGGCAATATATAAATGATAGATAGATAGATAGATAGATAATTTTTTTGTCCCTAAGGTTAAATTAAAACTTTATAAAGCTCAAGAAAAATGTACATATTATGATAAACAACTACACCCAAATAATATATAAGAACTTCTGGCCCGGATCATTAGAGATCTGCTGTTATCAATGACTGGTTTGTAGGTCACAGCATGAATGAGTATTAGAGTAACTTATGAGTATGTTAGGATATAAATAAAACTGGTGAACTGACAAATACATGAATGATGAAGATTCTTGAATTTCACTAACTGGAAGTTTCATTTTGTGGATACCCGTGACCCTTAAAAATTGGAATAATTGGTTTCCATATAAATTAAGCAGTTTATTAAATGGACAGATGGATTTATTGGGCAGGAGGGTCCTCACTGTCATCTAAATGGCATTGTCCCGGATCCTTACCTTTGACCTTGTGGGTGACGACCCCACATCTGACCCATATTTGTGATTAAGACTCCTCTCCGAAGTCAGTAGCAAGGTTTAGATAGGGGAAGAAGAATTCCAGTTATATTTTCATAAAAAGCACTTTCACAAGTTGATTTAAAACTTTAAAAGAATATCATTCAAAACAATACAAGATAACAGAATTGAATCCAAGGTAATTAAAATGGGCAGCATGGTGGCGCAGTGGGTAGCGCTGCTGCCTCGCAGTAAGGAGACCTGAGTTCGATTCCCGGGTCCTCCCTACGTGGAGTTTGCATGTTCTCCCTGTGTCTGCGTGGGTTTCCTCCCACAGTCCAAAGACATGCAAGTTAGGTGCATTGGCGATCCTAAATTGTGCTTGGTGTGTGCCCTGCGGTGGGCTGGCGCCCTGCCCGGGGTTTGTTTCCTGCCTTGTGCCCCAGCAGACCCCCGTGACCCTGTAGTTAGGATACAGCGGGATGGATGGATAATTAAAGCGGAACAGAACTCACAGAAAAGGAACATGAGTAGAGCAGCTGCTAAATTGAAATACAGTTGAGGATTGTCAGACTCAAGTGCAGGTTGACCATCTCTTCAGCTTATTTTGTGTAAACGAGTCATAGCCATAATATGTATATTACATAAGACACTGAAAATAAATATAGAAAATTAAAAACACGAGGAGGAGAAAAAAGAGGCACAAATGGGAGGAAATCTCCTTAGACCTCGCTGTTTGTACCCAGCAAAAACTCACACAGACATGGGGAGAATGCATAGACCCCACACAGCTAACAACCAAACACTGATACTCAATCCATGAGGCAGCAGTGCTAACCAATGCACCACCATGTTGCATACATGATATATAATATGTAATCAAAACATTTCTTCTAATGTAAAATAACAAAATTATCATTTTTGCAAATTAAAATATATTCCTGTTAAGTATTAGAATACGGATTGATTAAAATATCAATGATCATTCATCTCTTCCTTTTCTCAACTCAGTTTTTTGAATTGCTGCCGAATCCAACTCCACTTATTCATTGATTGACATCTTCTTTATTCTTTTCAGGTTCGGCGACAGGTACCATACCTTCCACAGTGCTTTCCTATTCAGATTATATCACCCGCCCAGAGGATCATACCAGCATCATCCGTTTTGACAAGGACGAAAGAGAGAAGGTGTGCCGAGTGATCATCATCGATGACTCGCTATATGAAGAAGATGAGTTTTTTAACGTTACTCTGAGCATGCCCATGGGTGGAAAAATTGGTTCAAACTACCCCAGTGCCAAAGTGATCATTGCAGCAGACAATGATGATGGTAAGTCTTCTTATTTCATTGTATTCTTTTGCTTTACTTTGGATTAATCTTTGTTATACACTAGCACTATAGTGACAAAACCTGTGTGATTTGCAAAAGCCTAATGACATAGGAGCTAGACTGGCACAGAGCAGAAAGGGCGGCCAGTGACAAAAAGGGGTAAGCCGAGGGGCTATTTAACTATCCAATAGTACATGTGGGTGTTAGGGGACCATAAAAACAGTGGAAGTGGTGGCTCTGAGGCTAGGGATCTGCACTGGCAATCGGAAGGTTGCCAGTTCGAATCCCACAAATGCCAATGGGGACTCTGCTCTGTTGGGCCCTTGAGCAAGGCCCTTAACCTGCAATTGCTGAGCGCTTTGAATAGTGAGAAATGCACTATATAAATGCAAAAGAATTATTATTATAAGAGCAGTGGTTCTAAAAAGTGATGTACAAGTGTGAGTCAAGTAGACATCATGTCATCATGTCAATGCAAAGTGATGTGTAAATCACTTGGAAATACTGTCTTGTGACACACTTGTTTACTGGTTTTCTAAATAGATAGATAGATAGATATGAAAGGCACTATAATAGATAGATAGATAGATAGATAGTTACTTTATTAATCCCAAGGGGAAATTCACATACTCCAGCAGCAGCATACTGATAAAAAACAATATTAAATTAAAGAGTGATAACAATGCAGGTATAACAGACAATAACTTTGTATAATGTTAACGTTTACCCCCCCGGGTGGAATTGAAGAGTCGCATAGTGTGGGGTCTCCTCAGTCTGTCAGTGGAGCAGGACGGTGACAGCAGTCTGTCGCTGAAGCTGCTCCTCTGTGTGGAGATGATCCTGTTCAGTAGATGCAGTGGATTCTCCATGATTGACAGGAGTCTGCTCAGCGCCCGTCGCTCTGCCACGGATGTCAAACTGTCCAGCTCCGTGCCTACAATAGAGCCTGCCTTCCTCACCAGTTTGTCCAGACGTGAGGCGTCCTTCTTCTTTATGCTGCCTCCACAGCACACCACCGCGTAGAAGAGTGCGCTCGCCACAACTGTCTGGTAGAACATCTGCAGCATCTTATTGCAGATGTTGAAGGACACCAGCCTTCTAATGAAGTATAGTCGGCTCTGTCCTCTCTTGCACAGAGCATCAGTATTGGCAGACCAGTCCAATTTGTCATCCAGCTGCACTCCCAGGTATTTATAGGTCTGCACCCTCTGCACAGTCACCTCTGATGATCACGGGGTCCATGAGGGGCCTGGGCCTCCTAAAATCCACCACCAGCTTCTTGATTTTGCTGGTGTTCAGTTGTAGGTGGTTTGAGTTGCGCCATTTAACAAAGTCCTTGATTAGGTTCCTACACTCCTCCTCCTGCCCACTCCTGATGCTGCAGTGTCGTCAGTGAACTTTTGCACGTGGCAGGACTCCGAGTCGTATTGGAAGTCCAATGTATGTTGGCTGAACAGGACCGGAGAAAGTCCAGTGCCCCTGCGGCGCTCCTGTGCTGCTGACCACAATGGCAGACCTGCAGTTCCCGAGACGCACATATTGAGGTCTGTCTGTAAGATAGTCCACGATCCATGGCACCAGGTATGAATGTACTCCCATCTCTGTCAAGTTGTCCTTAAGGAGCAGAGGTTGGATGGTGTTGAAGGCGCTAGAGAAGTCCAGAAGCATAATTCTTACAGCACCACTGCATCTGTCCAAGTCGGAGAGGGATCGGTGTAGCATGTAGATGATGGCATCCTCCGCTCCCACCTTCTCCTGCAGAGGGTCGAGGGTGCGGCGGACCTGTGGCCTCAGGTGGTGAAGCAGCAGCCGCTCCATGGTCTTCATCACATGTGACAACAACTAAGGAGGATGAGTCAAGTTAAATTAAAACTAAGGCAAAAGAATTTAATTAGCAGCAAAACCTGGTCACTAATTAAGAAGATGGTTAGAATGAAAACCTGCAGCCACTGCGGCCGTCCTCCACCAGGAGTTCGACACCCCGGCCTAAAGATTGAGCTGTAGCCACATTATTGCATTAAGAGCATAAGGATCTGTTAAAGTGGCCACTTAATGAGTATGAAACACATTGTATCATAAATACATACTGCTTAACATAGCTGCATACACAGAAGTTAAATGTTGATAGATTAATAGGAATAGGAATGGATAATCGATGTGGCAGGTGCTATATAATTTGCAACATAAAAGTGCCGTATGAGACACATAGACAGAAAGTGCCACAAGCAATTTTTACACACAATTAACTTGCTTCCTTTAATTTAATACCCTCATTATTATTAATGAAATGCCTGCTGTGTACCTCTGATGTGAAGCAATCGTTAAGATCACCCAAGAGGCCAACACACAGAAAGCCATTGTGTGTGCAGGCGCCCTTTAAAAAAAAAAGAGAGGCGACGGGTGGGGGGGGCAGTGGCAGCGAGGGCGGCATTGGGGTTAAGTTGCTTACAAGCTGCTAACTCAAAAGGAAACGAGGGCCCAGCAAAATGAAGTGACTTTGTGAATGGGCTTCTTTTAGAGTACAAAGGTTTTGGAAACCAGAGCTGATTACTTAAGGAAATTAACGTAACTTGCAATTAAAGGGGGATTCAAAAGCAGGAAGATTAATGGACGGCATCTAATCACTGTTTGCATTGGACAAATTGTCCATTTCCTCCAGCCTTCAAACATAATAGAATACAAAGAACGAGAAGAGGTCAGAGGTTAGACATGGGCACAGGCTTTGGTGCACCTCTGCTCTTCTTAATTATTCCTGGTGCAGTTGTCGAGGACTCTTCTCTTTGCTGACATTTTTTATCTTTAAACTTCTGTTTTCTAAGTATTGAAGCAAACAGTTAAAAGGACTTTACTTGAAGATTTTGAGCTTTACTCTAATCTGGCATAGACAGCAGATGGTGAGTCTTTTATTATTAATTCATACACTGGTTTCAAGATTAAAGTATTGTAAAGGAGGGCGGCACGGAGACCCGGGTTCGCTTCCGGGGTCCTCCCTGCTTGGAGTTTGCATGTTCTCCCCGTGTCTGCGTGGCTTTCCTCCCACAGTCCAAAGACATGCAGGTTAGGCGCATTGGCGATTCTAAATTGTCCCTAGTGTGTGCTTCGTGTGTGTGTGTGTGTGCCCTGCAGTGGGCTGGCACCCTGCCTGGGGTTTGTTTCCTGCCTTGCACCCTGTGTTGCCTGGGATTGGCTCCAGCAGACCCGCGTGACCCTGTGTTGGGATTCAGTGGGTTGGAAAATAGATGGATGGATAGAATTTAGTTGTGTACCGTGTCTCCCCGAAAATAAGCCCTAGCATGATTTTTCAGGATGCTCATAATATAAGTCCTACTCTGAAAATAAGCCCTAGTTACGATCCCGCGCAGACAAATTTGAATGAGCGATAAACGCCTACCGCTACCGTATGTACACAGATGAACAGGAAATAATACCGGTATTTTGACCCCTACAAGATGAGTACAAAAAGAAAGAGCTACAGTTAGGTCCATAAATATTTGGACAGAGACAACTTTTTTCTCATTTTGGTTCTGTACATCACCACAATGAATTTTTAATGAAACAACTCAGATGACGTTGAAGTGCAGACTTTCAGCTTTAATTCAGTGGGCTGAACAAAACGATTGCATAAAAATGTGAGGCAACTAAAGCATTTTTTGAACACAATCCCTTCATTTCAGGGGCTCAAAAGTAATTGGCCAATTGACTCAAAGGCTATTTGATGGGCAAGTCCGTCGTGATGTCTTATCAATTAAGCAGATAAAAGGCCTGGAGTTGATTTGAGGTGTGGTGCTTGCATGTGGAAGATTTTGCTGTGAACAGACAACATGCGGTGAAAGGAGCTCTCCATGCAGGTGAAAGAAGCCATCCTTAAGCTGCGAAAACAGAAAAAACCCATCCGAGAAATTACTACAATATTACGAGTGGCAAAATCTCCAGTTTGGTACATCCTGGGAAAGAAAGAAAGCACTGGTGAACTCAGCAACGCATAAAGACCTGGACGTCCACGGAAGACAACAGTGGTGGATGATCACAGAATCATTTCCATGGTGAAGAGAAACCCCTTCACAACAGCCAACCAAGTGAACGACACTCTCCAGGGCTTGGTCGGCGTATCGATATCCAAGTCTACCATAAAGAGAAGACTGCATGAAAGTAAATCCAGAGGGTGCACTGCAAGGTGCCAGCCACTCATAAGCCTCAAGAACAGAAAGGCTAGATTGGACTTTGCTAAAGAACATCTAAAAAAGCCAGCACAGTTCTGGAAAAACATTCTTTGGACAGATGAAACCAAGATCAACCTCTACCAGAATGATGGCAAGAAAAAAGATTGGAGAAGGTGTGGAGCAGCTCATCATCCAAAGCATAGCACATCATCTGTAAAACACGGTGGAGTCAGACAGTGTGATGGCTGCCAGTGGCACTGGGACACTAGTGTTTATTGATGAGGTGACACAGGACAGAAGCAGCCGAGTGAATTCTGAGGTGTTCAGAGACATACTGTCTGCTCAAATCCAGCTAAATGACGTCAAATTGATTGGGCGGCGGGCGTTTCATGATACAGATGGACAATGACCCAAAACATACAGCCAAAGCAACCCAGGAGTTTATTAAAGCAAAGAAGTGGAAAATTCTTGAATGGCCAAGTCAGTCACCTGATCTTAACCCAACTGAGCGTGCATTTCACTTGAAGACTAAACTTCAGACAGAAAGGCCCACAAACAAACAGCAACTGAAAGTAAAGGCCTGGCAGAGCATTAAAAAGGAGGAAACCCAGCATCTGGTGATGTCCACGAGTGCAAGACTTCAGGCTGGCATTGCCAGCAAAGGGTTTAATTCTTTAAACAAAGCCAAACAAAACAAATGCGTGATGGCGTTTCAGAACTGAAACATATAGGCTGTAGCCTTCTCTTAACTCAATAATGCTGATCGATCGAGCAGGCCTTGTCTTTTTGTGGAGCTCCGTCTTTCAGTCTGGCTTGACTCAAAGTCAAATGCCACCACCCATGGATGCCCGGCTTTATAAGACCTAGCCCAGAAGGCACGGAGTCAGTTGCCCTCATGAGGTGTCTTCTGGGAGCTCTGTGGGGGTAGAAACAAGTGACATAGCTAGCAACAGCACCCGCTCTCATTTTGGAGTGGTATTACATGCCTCAGCTGATCCCAGAAGGTCTCACGTGCAATGGAAAAACCTAGTAACTGCCATTTTTTTTTTCAAAATTGAGTTTTATTAGTTTTTGGAATTACTAGGTCTTTCCTGATGTTATACGGTAGTGGTGATGGCCAAATATGTCTTCATTCCGGTCACAGCACAATGAAGGAGCTGCTATGTACGCAGTATTTTACATACTGCAAGGCAAAAACCTGACCAATGCAGAAAGACCACCTACCAATGAAAACGTCCGATTACGATCACGTGACTTAAATGCTTTGACTGCGTGATTTCAATGGCAGGTGTGTGATAAAAAAACAATATTGTGTACGTGAAGCTCAGGAAAAATGAAATCTAGAGATCGTTAATTAAATGGGCGACAAAAACTTGAAAGTTGTGACATGCGAGGTTTTCCCATAGTTGGTGACACAAATGCCCGACACTTCCCACCATGGAGTGTTACTGTGAAGAAGTAGTAAAAGTAAGAATTGAAGAAGAATTAAAAGTAAGGCGGTTGGGCCCTCTAGTGGCTAAAGTTTAAAAGCATAAACCACAAAAATGTCGTGTTAATCTTAACCACTAATTGATGCCAAGCCTGCCAGTAGTCACACTGTAGAAATAAGGCAAAAGAAACAGTACTGTCTGCGGTGGGCTGGCTCCCTGCCCCGGGTTTGTTTCCTGCCTTGTGCCCTGTGTTGGCTGGGATGGGCTCCAGCAGACCCCCGTGACCCTGTGTTTGGATTCAGCGGGTTGGAAAATGGATGGATGGATGGATGGATATTTATAAATAAGTCATTACATTTTGAAAAACTGCAACAATGTATAGATAGTATAGTACTGATTAATTGATTAATTGATTGATCGATTGATTGATGGATTGATTGACAACAAAACAGGTTTTACAAGACCTTTTGAAATAAATAATAAGCTATTTTGAAATTTGCCATCTGAAAAAGTACTACTATGAAATATAAACAGTCTTTCAAAATAAGGCAATTTTAAAATAAAACATGCACAATTCAGATAGATACAAAAGGCACTATATAATAGGCAAATAGAACTTTATGTGTCCACAGAGAACAGTTTGGTTTTTATACATTAAAGCGTTGATGTAGTATTTCATTTGATTATTTGACTAGTAGAGTATTTGATCAAATATTGTGTCCTCTTTTACAAGATTTGTTTATTTGTGTACATTAATTCTAAACAGAAACACCGGCAGCATTTTGCTTTGAAATGTACACTCATTTGATTCTGTGTTAAGAATTAGAATGACAGACAAACCTAAGCACTGAATATAATACACAATAAATATCACTGTTTAATGACAGTTTAATAGGTTGATCTTGAATATATAAGGATTTTAAATTTTTTACAAGAATTCTAACTCCAGATAAATATATAACATAAATTAGAAATGAACAAAATGGTAAGCTAATTAAAAAAGTCCACTTGTTTTTGGGAAAAACACCCCACACTTCTTAAAAATAACAGTTCGTTAATGGCTCTTTTCTGGGTTGTGTGGTTCCTCATATGAGCCATTGCTTGACAAAGAACCATTTTATTCTGGAACGGGTTCTTTGCAAATGAAGTTGGTTCTTTGTGCTTTGAAGAACTTTTTAATATGAAATATTTAATATATGGTAGGCTGCATAATGATAACCGGTGCCCGGGGTTTGTTTCCTGCCTTGTGCCCTGTGTTGGCTGGGATTGGCTCCAGCAGACCCCCCGTGACCCTGTGTTAGGATATAGCGGGTTGGATAATGGATGGATGGATGAAACAGCACTGTACGTATTAAGAAGCTTGTGATTTTGTTCACTAAGGTAAGATGCTAAGTAAGTAAAGTTGATTGTCTCAGTTCACAGACTCAATGTGTAAATGCATGTCCATGTTTAGAAGTTTGTTAAAACGTATTGCATTTTGGGATGAAATGTCCAATGGAAATACATTATATAAAACTAAATGTGAGTCAGCATGTCCCATTATGGTTACGTCGCTGGAGTTTAAACTTCTGTCCTCACCACTGACTCACAATGTGATAACTGGACATAATCAACCCTCGAGGTTGCTGGATATCATGGCTGGCCTGTACACTGGTACTGTGAGTGCTGTGCAGAGTGGAGGAGGCAGACCCTCTGTGTATTTCCCAGTTGATTCTGGGGTCCGTCAGCGGTGTGTTCTGCTCCTACTCTGTTCACTACTTGTATGGACTGGGTGTTGTTCAGGGTTGTGGGGTCCAGCACCTGTAGGGCATCTGTTGGTGAAGAAAGATTCACGGATCTTGACTTTGCTGACGATGCTGTGATCTTCATAAAGTCAATGGAGGCTCTGATCGGGGGTCTCGAGAGAGGAGTCTGAGTGTCTGGGCTTGCGAGTGTCCTAATAAAAATCCAAGATCAGGCCTTTAATGACCTCTTGGGCACGGCCATCAGCAGTGTGTCTGTCTGCGGAGAGAGTGTCGACCTCATCGAGAGGTTTACTTACCTCATTAGTGACTTTCATGTCTCTGGTGACTCTTCCTATGAAGTCAGTAGATGGATTGGGAGAGCATGGGGGGTCATGAGGTCGCTGGAAAGGGGTGTGTGGCGCTCCCGATATCTCAGGAAAAGAACAAAGGTCCAAGTCTTTAGAGTCCTGGTGCTTCCTGTCTTGCTATACGGTTGCGAGACATGGACGCTATCCAGTGACCTGAGATGAAGACTGGACTCCTTTGGTATTGGGTCTCTCCGGAAAATCCTTGGGTACCTCTGCTTTGACTTTGTGTTGCTCATGGAGTCCCGAATGAGGCACATGACCTGCACTGTGAGGGAGGGTCAGTTACAGCACTACAGCCATTACCCGAGGGTGATCCGGCTCGTAAGAACCTCATTGTTGGGACCAGGCCAAGGGGTCGCCCACGTAACACCTGGCTGCGGCAGATAGAGGGTCATTTCCAGAGGGTGGGACTGGACCGCGTGTCTGCCTGGGGGGTTGCCAACCAGGATCCCGAATTGTTTCGTCGTGTGGTGGGTACAGCAACACGCTGTACCAGTGCCTGCTCCCCAACTTGACTTGACTTGCTTTAACTGTAAAAATAAATAAATATCTAAAGATCTGCAAACAATTTAGTACTGAGCAAAGCACTTGGCATGATAGGTTAATAGAGTCATTTAACTCTTTTAGGGCGGATGTCGACTTTTGTCAACAGGAGGGGTTGAGGGTGGTGATCAACTGTAAATGGTGACAAAACCCACCGTTACGTTTTAGTTTGACCCTCTTTGCTAGAAGTAAAGTTAGCTTGGTTGGTCTGACTGAGATTCCCTGTGCCCACATGAGTAGTGAAGAGCAAACAACAGTAAAAATGGTATCGTCATCTGGCGAGAGATCAAAACGAAAATACTCAGTGGATGACGTTTTGTAAATTATCACTGAATTGGACTCTGACTTGTTGGAGTCCGATTTTGATGCAAGTGATCTGGAGATTGAGATCAAAAATGAAAGTGAGGTATCCGCATCAGCTGACCGTCACATACCTGTAGGTGATGCACCTGTGGCAATGTTCGCTTGGGTAGACCGACACTTACAGTTTAATGACAAGAGGAACAAACCAGATTGCATTGCACTGCGACCGTGACTTCCGCTACCACCCCTGCCATGCAAAGACAACTTGGCAGCCAGTCTGCCTTACGGCTCAGCTCCTTTTTCACCACGACTGACCGATGCAGAGCATCACTGAGAACGCCGCACCGATCCGCCTGTCGATCTCACGCTCCATTCTTCCCTCACTTGTGAACAAGACCCCAAGATACTTGAACTCCTCCACTTGGGGTAGGATCTCACTCCCATCCCTGAGAGGGCACTCCACCCGTTTCCGGCTGAGGACCACGGTCTCGGATTTGGAGGTGCTGATTCCCATCCCAGCCGCTTCACACTCGGCTGCGAATCAATCCAGAGAGAGCTGAAGATCACGGCCTGATGAAGCAAACAGGACAACATCATCTGCAAAAAGCAGCGACCCAATCCTGACCCCACCAAACCGGACCCCCTCAATGCCCTGGCTGCACCTAGAAATTCTGTCCATAAAAGTTAGGAACAGAATCGGTGACAAAGGGCAGCCCTGGTGGAGTCCAGGTCTCACTGGAAACGGGTTCGACTTATGCTGACCAAGCTCTGACACCGGGTGTACAGGGACCGAACAGCCCTTATCAGGGGGTCCGGTACCCCATATTCCCGGAGCACCCCTCACAGGATTCCCCGAGGGACACGGTCGAACGCCTTTTCCAAGTCCACAAAACACATGTAGACTGGTTGGGCAAACTCCCATGCACCCTCCAGGACCCTAAGGGTGTAGAGCTGGTCCACTGTTCCGCGACCAGGACGAAAACCACACTGTTCCTCCTCAATCCGAGGTTCAACTATCTGATGGACCCTCCTCTCCAGGACCCCCGAATAGACTTTTCCAGGGAGGCTGAGGAGTGTGATCCCTCTGTAGTTGGAACACACCCTCCGGTCCCCTTTCTTAAAGAGGGGGACCACCACCCCAGTCTGCCAATCCAGAGGCACTGTCCCCTATGTCCATGCGATGTTGCAGAGACGTGTCAACCAAGACAGTCCTACAACATCCAGAGCCTTGAGGAACTCCAGGCGTATCTCATCCACCCCCGGGGCCCTGCCACCAAGGAGTTTTTTGACCACCTCCGTGACCTCAGTCCCAGAGATGGGGAAGCCCACTTCCGAGTACCCAGGCTCTGCTTCTTCATTGGAAGGCATGTTAGCAGGACTGAGGAGGTCTTCGAAGTACTCCCCCCACCGACCCACAACGTCCCGAGTCGAGGTCAGCAGCGCACCATCCCCACCATACACAGTGTTGACACTGCACTGCTTCCCTCTCCTGAGATGCCGGATGGTGGACCAGAATCTTGTCGAAGCCACCCGGAAGTCGTTCTCCATGGCGTCCCCAAACTCCTCCCATGCCCGGGTTTTTGCCTCAGCAACCACCGAAGCTGCATTCCGCTTGGCCTGCCGGTACCTATTAGCTGCCTCCAGAGTCCCACAGGACAAAAGGGCTTCTTCAACTTGATGGCATCCCTCACCGCCGGTGTCCACCAATGGGTTTGGGGATTGCCGCCATGACAGGCACCGACCACCTTACGGCCACAGCTCCGGTCAGCCGCCTCAACAATAGAGGCACGGAACATGGCCCATTCGGACTCAATGTCCCCCCACCTCCCTCGGGTCGAAGTTCTGCCGGAGGTGGGAGTTGAAGCTACTTCTGACAGGGGACTCTGCCAGATGTTCCCAGCAGACCCTCACAATGTGTTTGGGCCTACCAGTATTCAGTAGCATCTTAATGTCGAAATCCTCTATTTCATTATATTTCTTATTTTGTTATATCTTTTAAAAATGTTACCACTGTTGTCTTGGGGTCAAACTTGTGAAGCTGTCGCAAGTAGAAAGTTTTTAAGCAGGGGTCCACAAACAACATTAAAAGTTACAATCACAGCTTAGTGAGGTTCATGTAATACCATGTGACGACAGTGACAAATGGATCCTGTGTGGCATTCCATGCAGCTTGTTTTGTTGACTTTTGTTTTGTTTTGTTGACCTGCTGCACGTATTTAGCAATGCATTTAGCAGGTAAGGTATGTCTGCCTGGGGTCGACTCAAAAGCTGACTGACCCCCAGAGGGCCTTTAGAAGGACAGGCTGAATTCAAGAATTAGTTTCAGTTTTCTTTGGAGAAAAGAAGGTTATCCCCATTGGAATGGCCTGGCCAATGAGAGATTAGGTCCCGAGGCCACACAAGCCATAGGTCTCCAGGTGAGCCAGGAGAAGCCCCCTGAGTATCCTGTCAATCCGCACGTCTATTTAAGTGAGAGCTGCTGACATGTCTCCACGGGCCCTTGCGCTTCCCGAAAAAAACGTTATTGACAAATATTAAGCTTCTGACATCAGATAGCCCTGAAACCGGAGGCTTCCTGACAAAAGTGTGCATTTCTTCTACCCCTGGGAAGGGCTGTGTTTGGTAATGAACTGAAGAGGTGATGAAAGGTGCCGGTTAAAGTGGGATGAAGGGATTAAAGTTATGGATCAGACTTTGAAACCCTTTGGATGAAAATAATTTCCAGTTATGCGTCTTGTATATGCGTCAGTAAAAGTGCCATTTAAATAGAAAGGTTATTCTAATACGTATGTCTCACTACTAATCTTAATATGGTATTTATTAGTGCTGTTGCCTCATATCCACAGAAAAAGATATTTAAATCCCACTGTCTGTATGGAGTTGGTGTGGTCTCCCTACATCTGCTGGGCTTTCCTGACCATTTATAGCTGTCATGTGTGCATTCAAAGCTGGCCATTCCATTACGGGACATGGGCCACCTAGGGCGTCGTTATCTGAAGGGTGGCATTTGCCAAAGTTTAGGGGTGTACGCCCCCGATTACCACTGACAACCCCCCTGGGTCATTTGTGTGCCCACTCCGGACACCGAGGGGTTAGGCCGTCAAACTATCAAGATAAGGAGTATGCGCTCATCAAAGTTTGACTACCTTCGGTCTCGGTGTCTGGAGTGCGCACACCTTCAGAAATGGCGCTCCTTTGTGTAAAATACATACCTCGGACATTAATATCATACTTATACAAACTGAGGAGTGGGTGTGTGTGTGTGTGTGTGGAGGTACATCAGCAGTGGCCGTTGCATGGTGTCCCTTCTGTGTCCAGACCACGTCCCTTCTATAGCACAAATGGTGCCTCTTTGTCAGTGAGGTGTGGTGAGGATTTACAAATATATGAACCCAAAAGAGCAGCTTATTGACTATTCAACTGGCAGCCAGCATGCACATTGACTACAGGTTATGTTTCATATACGCACACAGGTAAGGCGCATATTTGGCTAAGAAACAACGTTACATTTATAGCGGCGAGTGAGAGAGAGGACAGAGCGCATTTGCTCCTCACCCTCCACATGTTCTAAATTTGCCATTGCAATTCCACAATTCATACTCATACAATGGCGGCACGGTGGCGCAGTGGGTAGCGCTGCTGCCTCGCAGTAAGGAGACCTGGGTTCGCTTCCTGGGTCCTCCCTGCGTGGAGTTTGCATGTTCTGCCCGGTTGCTCCGGTTTCCTCCCACAGTCCAAAGACATGCAGATCAGGTGTACTGGCGATCCTAAACTGTCCTTGGTGTGTGTGGGCTGGCGCCTTGCCCGGGGTTTGTTTCCTGCCTTGTGCCCTGTGCTGGCTGGGATTGGCTCCTGTGACCGTGGGTTTGATAATGGATGGATGCTCATACAATACAAATGAAAGTATAGAGAAGTGTACAAAAAAAATCAGATTTCAATTTTGACCTTAATTGAAATATTTAGTTGTTTTTAAATTAATTAATTTTAATTCTGATGCTTTAATCAATTTTAATGCAGACTGTTTAACAAAAAGGATAACAAGAAAAAAAAAGAATATTTTATTGAAGGTCAAAATTAGGTTTTAAATATTGGATTGTATCTTTTTTCTTAGTCGGATCCCATTTTTTATAAAATTGAAAACCGTTTATGGTTTATGTGTGTATGAAGTCCATGCGCCTATCCTTCTCCAAGAAAATCTCCGTCACTTTCTTGTAAAAGTCCTCCTTATTTTCCTTTAGTTTTAAAAATCTAAATCTTCCATTTTGGCAGTCAGTCGGAACAAATATAAAAATAAACGGCCAGGCTGCAGTGCACTTGACTTTCTGATGTCGCTAACTTATCGGCGCCTCTGCGTAGAAGAACAGCAGCAATGGGCACCTGTTGGGCTCACATGCGCCCCCTTCGGTGCGCCACGGTACTGTCTGCCTCACCTTGTGCCTTTTCACTGCAGTTTTATGTCCGATCAGCAAGACTAAATATGTCGCCCACATTCATTAAAGATATTAGCCAGGCAGAGTAAAGTCAGGGTGTATAATAAACGTGTCTGCACACATTATACTGGCGACATACAGAGAGACAGCAGCAGGCACACGCCAACTGCAGGCATCAACCCCGTGCGGTGAGGCTCGTCACTGCTGCTCCTCACGTTTCTCCCCTGTATTTGAACAGGAAATGGGCAAATTCAGCGATTTTGATTATAAAAATGATCAGAATTATTAGAATTATACATGTCTGTAGTACTAAGGTGTTGTACCGTGTTAGGCATTATGAATGAAGTGAGAAGTCAAGCAAAATGACACCTTGTATTGGCTTTCGAGGCAGTTGCATATTGTAATCTTTTTAGTTTGCCAGTTAAAGGTGTCATTTGACTTGACTGGGCTGGCACCCTGCCCGGGGTTTCTTTCCTGCATTACTCTCTGCGTTGGCTGGGATTGGCTCCAGCAGACCCCCGTGACCCTGTAGTTAGGATATAGCGGGTTGGATAATGGAGGATGGGTGGATTTTGCTTGACTTCTCGCTGGAATCATACAGGAAACAAGTAGACCAGTGGACACATTTATTTTATGTTATCATTATTCGTTTTTTTACTTTTCGTGATGGCCTTCCCTGACCGTACGTCCCGGCTCTTTCTGTGTATAGCACGGACCTAATGAGCGGGCGCCATTAATGAAAGCAAACCCAAGGTGTTTTTGTCCCAGGTTCTTCCTGCATGGAGTTTGCATGTTTTCCTCGTGTCAGCGTGCGTTTCTTCCTGGTACTCTGGTTTCTTCCCATTAAGTGAATTAGTGACACTAAATTGCCCCTAGTGTATGCTTTGTGTGTATGTTTCTCCCTGCAATGGACTGCTGCCCTGTCAAGAGTTTGTTCCTGCCTTGCACCCTGTGCTGTCTGGGATTGGCTCTGGCCTCCCATAATCCCAGTGAGTCAGTAGTGATGACCAGACTAGCAACCTAAGGGTTTCAAATTCACTTTTCTGTCACAAATGAATGTAGTACTAGGGTGTTGTACTGTGTTAGCCATTATGAATGTGGAGAGAAGTTGAGCATCTTGCCTGAAAAAGGGGCCTGAGTTGCCTCGGAAGCTTGCATATTGTAACCTTTCTAGTTAGCCAATAAAAGGTGTCATTTTGATTGACTTCTCACCACTGTCAGAAATGAGAAATGCTCCCTTAAAA
The DNA here is from genome assembly GCA_026402145.1 of Polypterus bichir lapradei. NCBI lineage: Eukaryota > Metazoa > Chordata > Cladistia > Polypteriformes > Polypteridae > Polypterus > Polypterus bichir. The sequence goes on along the minus strand of JANRMT010062823.1, from coordinate 19,405,219 downwards.
CTAGTCATAGGACTTTGGCAAGCTCATACATTGTAGTATGCAAATATTGATCACATTTCATAACTCTCTTTGATCATTTCATAACCATAAAACACCCTGCTGATTAACATGTATGAAAGTAGCTACTGCAATGCAGCTAGCAATTATATTTCCCAAAAAGAAATTGAAATTAATTGTGTAATCAATAAGATTAGGGGTGGCACAGTGGTGCCACATAACAGTTCATTTGTAAACCCACCTAATCCAGTTCACTGTCATGTGTGGATGAAATCTATTATGGTAAGGCAAGAAGCAGCCGTGGACAAGGCGCCAGTCCTTTGCAGGACACACTCACGCACACAACTGCATTCACTCAATAACTCACTAGAATTGCCAGATAACCTGACATGCATGTCTTTAGGATGCTGACGGAAAACCAGAGCATCCACAGACACAGATAGATAGATAGATAGATAGATAGATA
>JANRMT010062823.1:19355293-19369779 GCA_026402145.1 Polypterus bichir lapradei | reverse complement strand
ATAGATAGATATGTGAAAGGCGCTATATAACAGATAGATAGATAGATTGCACGACTGCGGGGAGTTAATGAGGTAGTTGGAGCGAGTCACACCTGCACGTGCGGGTCCGATCATTCTCAATTGATTTATTGGCTTTCCGCAGCGTGTGATTAAGGCCCACGGAGACGGGAGTGTATATATATGGGTCAGCACAAAAAAGAAGGGGGAAATCAAAGAAAAGGAGAAAAGACATGAAAGGCAGGCTTGGGAACGACGATGTGGTTCTTGCAGTGAAGCTGTGACTGTTTAGCAGTGAACAGAAGCCCCGCATGACTAAAGAGTCTCTCACAGGCTGCAAGACGCAGGAAGTGTGTGTGTGGTCATGTGACTGCATGGCTACGTCTGATTGGTGAAACAGTCATGCAGTAGATCCACTGGCAACTTCTCTCTTGTAAAAATATAGTTTAATGTATAAATGGGAAAAAGTAATGAGTCGAGTGTCGCCCAATGTAGCGGAGTAAGAGTAGCGTTTCTTCTTCACAAATGTACTCAAGTAAAAGTAACAAGTATGGTGCAGTAAAACTACTCTTAGAAGTACAATTTTTTTAAAAAGTTACTCAAGTAAATGTAACTCGTTACTACCCACCTCTGACAACACCCTAGTACTACAGACATACAAGACCCCGTAATGTACAGCTACCACATGGAATTGAAGACCCGGTGGAAGAAACTGGCGCACTTGGACAGCATCAGTATTGGGAAACTAAGCCATTTGAGAATGAATGGCTGATTAGAACTTACAAAATCATTACTCTTGGGCATTTTGGTTAGAAGTGTTCATGTTAAGACCTTCCTGTGATTAATCTCGTGCATTTCCATTTTCTACTTAGGGTTGTATCTGTTGACTACAGATGAACCTGATATTGCTTTAGTGAAACGTTTTTATCTATTTGTCTTTTCTCACTGTGCAGGCGCCATGTACCCCACAAGCATGAGAATCAACGAAGAGGGACGTCTTGTGGTGAACTTCAAGACTGAAGTGCGCTTCCGAGGACAGTTTGTTATGTCTCACCCAGGTAAGGATACACATAATACTGTAATTTGATTTCTCTACTACCTTTTCAAACCAATCAGGGAATGAGACATTGTAATGAGCAGGATCCAATACAATACAATACAATTTAATTTTGTAGAGCCCAAAATCACACAAGAAGTGCAGCAATGGGCTCTAAAAGGCCCTGCCTCTTGACAGTCCTCCAGCCTTGACTCTCTAAGAAGACAAGAAAACCCTAGTAAAGGGATAACATGGAAGAAACCTTGGGAAAGGCAGTTCAAGGAAGGTTGGGCGTGCAGTGGGTGTCAAAAAAAAGGGGGGATCAATACAACACAATACACAGAAGAGGACACAAGTCATCCTCAATACAATATAATAGTAGAATAAAAATATTACAAGTACAGAGCAGAATTTAACAGGAGAGGATATCACATGATGGTGGCGCAGTGTGTAGCGCTGCTGCCTTGCAGTTAGGAGATCCGGGTTCGCTTCCCGGGTCCTCCCTGTGTGGAGTTTGCATGTTCTCCCCGTGTCTGCGTGGGTTTCCTCCCACAGTCATGCAGGTTAGGTGGATTGGTGATTCTAAATTGGCCCGAGTGTGTGGTTGGTGTGTGGGTGTGTTTGTGTGTGTCCTGCGGTGGGTTGGCACCCTGCCCAGGATTGGTTCCTGCCTTGTGCCCTGTGTTGGCTGGGATTGGCTCCAGCAGACCCCTTGTGACCCATTGTTCGGATTCAGCGGGCTGGAAAATAGATGGATGGATGATATCACATGATGGTGGCGTAGTGGGTAGCACTGCTGCCTCGCAGTTAGGAGACCCGGGTTCTCCTTGCATGGAGTTTGCATGTTCTCCCTGTGTCTGCGTGGGTTTCCTCCCACAGTCCAAAGACATGCTGGTTAGGTGCATTGGCGATCCTAAATTGTCCCTAGTGTGTGTGTGTGTGTGTGTGTGTGCCCTGCGGTGGGTTGGCGCCCTGCCCGGGGTTTGTTTCCTGCCTTGCGCCCTGTGTTGGCTGGGATTGGCTCCAGCAGACCCCTGTGACCCTGTAGTTAGGATGTAGTGGGTTAGGGTAATGGATGGATGGATGATATCACATGATACGATTTGGATGTGTTCAGATCCAATCAGAGAAGGGCTATGTAATAAGCACAAACAAATCACAACACAAATAGAGTCTGCATTTTCAAAACTCTGTGGTTTCGCCCAATCACATTGCAACAGCAAAGTATACGCCTTTGGAGAGCGTTTCCAAAAGTCTCGCTTTTCGGAGGTCAATAACGCTAGAGTAGTGTTAACGAGGGGTGAGAATGGAGACTAATGTCCGTGTTTTTAAACGTAGCCTTAGTAGGCGCCTCTGCATCTGGACTTTGGACTTCCTCACTGACAGAGCCCAGTTTTGTGTGGATTGGCCTCTTCTATCCAGTATCAATATGGAGGAAGTGATCACAAGTAAAACATTAAATTCCAACAGCGTAACCTGTTCAAATATGGCCAAACTTACCAGTGACTTTACCTTTTGGGTAACCTGAAAACCATCTCTGCATGCATAAGGACACCACCAAAGCTGGCAAAGGTCAGGCTTCAGCCCTTTATAACAACACTAGCCGTGTTACCCTTCGAAGACAGCTACTAGAATAAATGTACAAATATTTGATATCACTTGCCCTACTTTCAGCGCCTTTTCTCAGTATCCTCATGGGTCTAAACCTCCCTTGACTGCCGCTCCTAGAGAGCATTTTATACTTCATGTCTCAGAAGGTGACTCTCAGCATGCCTCCTACACCTTTACTCCTCCTCGTGTGTCTAAACCTGACACTGCCTCTTTCGATTGTGTCACCGAAGCCATTCATGTGCGTTTATGTCTCTGACTTTGTGTTCTCCTGACTTTTTTCAGGAACCTCCCTGACCTCGATGGTGATGTCCGCAGACCACCCTGGCCTCACATTCACTCTCTCCCTCACAAGAACTGAGCCCACCTTCAACCAGCCTGTGCAGCTCTGGAGCTTTGTGTCAGATTTTGCAGTAAGTTAAGATTAATGTACAGTAAGCTGTTTGCAGCATCTATGGAAAAGCTTGAGCCTATCCCAGAATGCACTGGGGGCAAGGCAGAAGCAATCCCGAGATGGGGCGCCAGTCTATTGTGGGTAAGCAATTTCAGTCTGAAAAACATTAAATTTAAAATGGAAATCGGGAAAGCCGTCTTGAAGTTGCCCGTCATACAAATGGAAATCGGGAAAGCCGTCTTGAAGTTGCCCATCATACCAATGGAAATCGGGAAAGCTGTCTTGAAGTTGCCCGTCATACAAATGGAAATCGGGAAAGCCGTCTTGAAGTTGCCCATCATACCAATGGAAATCGGGAAAGCCGTCTTGAAGTTGCCCGTCATACAAATGCACTACGGAACAACACTCCTCACACCTGCTCCATTCTAAATGAATGTCTCTGTTTGATTTCAGGTCCGTGACTATTCTGGCACATATACAGTCAAGCTCATTCCGTGCACATCATCTCCTAACCAAGAGTTCGCCATCCCTCCTGTCTGCAATCCCCGCGAGCCTCTCACCTTTGACATGGATATTCGATTCCAGCAGGTATGTGCTGTCAGAGCTGTTCCATCTTGGGTCAAAGAGAAATCGTTATGTTCCCAAGACTGAGTTGGACCATCATCAGTAGGGACATCCATTGTCCGGGTCCCAACAAGTATACGTATGTTTATAGGACCATTATTGTCACGTGTACAGTAAAATCCTTAGTTGAACGTCCACATCCATATGCAACACAATGATCACCATTATGAATGTGGCACTGCATTTTCTTCACCCTGCAGGTCAGCGACCCCGTAGCTGCTGAATTTAGCCTCAACACTCAGATGTTCCTGCTTTCCAAGAAAGAGCTCTGGCTTTCAGACGGCTCCATGGGATTTGGAGAGGGAGCTGACGTGGCATTCTCAGAAGGTACGTCACGTTCACGTTGGTGTGAAAAAGTCTCGCAATAGGCTTTAGGCTTATCACAAATGACAAGAGTAGTCTTTATTCCAAACTAACACTTTCTTTTAGTCCATCCATCCATCCTCTTCCGCTTATCCGAGGTCGGGTTGCGGGGGCAGCAGCTTGAGCAGAGAGGCCCAGACTTCCCTCTCCCCGGCCACTTCTTCCAGCTCCTCTGGGAGAATCCCAAGGCGTTCCCAGGCCAGCCGGGAGACATAGTCCCTCCAGCGTGTCCTGGGTCTTCCCCGGGGTCTCCTCCCGGTTACACATGCCCGGAACACCTCACCAGGGAGGCGTCCAGGAGGCATCCTGATCAGATGCCCGAGCCACCTCATCTGACTCCTCTCGACGTGGAGGAGCAGCGGCTCTACTCTGAGCCCCTCCCGGATGACTTTTAGTTTTTGCCGAAATATTTTCAAGACACACAAAAAAAGAGAACAGCCATCCAAGTTTTAGACAATGTGAAGGCTGTGCGGGGGGGCGTCGAAGCGTAACTCTATACAGAACTCCGCAGCCCACACAAAGCGTTCTGCTCACGTCTCCTCTGTTCTCTCAGTGGCGTAGCTCGAGTCAGAGCCGCTCGGGGCGGGGCTTCAATTTGCCGCCCTCCAACATATTTGAATATGTTAACATATTTAATTAGAAAATTAAAATGACGTATAGAGAAAAATTAAGAGACATTTTGCATAGATTTATTCCTATATATAGAGAAACAGCAATCATTTTTCACATATAATTATTTATAAGCATCAACTAGACGAGAATAGAGTATAGACGCACTAATAAGCCGTGTGCTAATTATTAGTTTAATATAATTACGCTGCGAAAATCAAAACCCGTGTAGTGTACAAGTGATAGGTGGGGATGTTTTCTGTGCAGAGCAAGAACGCTTTCGGATTGATAACGAAATGAAATTATAAATTGTAAATTAGTGCTTTATCTTCCTAGAAATTATTATCGGCGTAATGTTTCTGTTAATTTTTGTTATTGCCTCAGAAATTTCAACTGCTGTGTCTGATGCCGTCACAGGAGGACAGTCTGAAAATTATTTTTAAAGCATTTGTGGGTAAAAATCAGAGAATTTTAGTTTTTTCATTCATGATTGATATTTTTCCGAACACACGAATTGTACTGAGCCTTTGGGCCAATAATGGCGCCCCCAAAATGTGCGGCCCTGCCCCCTAGCTACGCCACTGTGTTCTCTCCCAGCTTCACCGGTTACTGGTTCCATCAAGGGTTAAATTCAAGATTCTGCTTCTCGCCTTCAAAGCCCTTCATAACCTTTACCCGCCTCTACCTCACTCACTCCTTACACTCCTTGTCGCTCTCTCAGGTCCTCGAGCAGTCACCACGCACCAGACTCTCCACCTTGGGAGGGCAGGCAGGTCCTTCAGTGCTCTGGGACTCTCGTCCTCGGTCTCTCTCCGAGTTTGCTCCTGTTTCTGCACTTTTAAATCTCAACTGAAAACTTTCCCCTTCTACAAACGTTTGTCATCTGTGTCATTTTGTTTTTTTTATTCTCTATGTAAAGCGACATTGGGTTTGTGAAAGGCGCCCAATAAACGTAACCTATTATTATTATTATTATTATTATAAAGGTGCGCCAAGATTCTCACCTTGAAAGAAGGCTCTAGGAGGCAAACGGAGTAATTAGTCGGATTGTAATAAACAATAAGGTGGACTCAACCCAATCAAGTTGAGCCCCCAAAAAACCAAAAATCACAGTTTATATAACCAAAAAACTGCAGGCCCTCCAGGACTGGCACTGCCCACCCCTGGGGTAAGGAAAGTCATGTGCCAGGCACATCTGATTTTCTTCCGTTTCATCCATTTTCCAACCTGTTGAATCCAAACACAGGGGTCTGCCGGAGCCAATCCCAGCCAACACAGGGCGAAAGGCAGGAAACAAAACCCCGGGCAGGGCGCCAACCCACCGCAGGACACACACACTAAGCACACACTAGGGACAATTTAGGATCGCCAACCCACCTAACCTGCACGTCTTTGGACTGTGGGAGGAAACCCACGCAGACACGGGGAGAACATGCAAACTCCACGCTGGGAGGACCCAGGAAGCAAACTTAGGGCTCCTAACTGCAAGGCAGCAGCGCTACCCACTGCGCCACCGTGCCATCCTCTTCCGTTTCACCAATCAGCAATTACAAAAAAATACGGCAGCCCTTCTCATGCAGAAAGGATGACAGCTTTAGGAGATGGTGCAGTGACTAACAGCTTCATGATCTGGGGGACGTTCCTCTGTTGTCCTTCCATCTTTGTTGGGTTTCCTTATATACGCTTTGTTAGTTGTGCGACTCTAAATTAGCTACATTTCAGTGGGCCCTGCCAATCTTAAATGAACATATTTGTCGGAATGTGAGCTGCCCAGCTCTCTGGTGATACGAGAAACATACAAACAGCAAAGCATCACAGAAGACACCATCTAGGAACGGATTCTGCAAGCTAAACTGTTGAGAATTCCAAAGTAATAAAAACTTGTACATTCTTCATTTTAGGTTCTGTCATCTATGGCCGTGTGATGGTCGATCCAGTCCAGAATCTCGGGAACTCCTTCCTCTGTAACATCGAGAAGGTTTTCCTGTGCACGGGAGCAGATGGCTATGTGCCCAAGTACGATCCATCAAACAGAGAATATGGCTGCCTGGCAGATGCCCCGTCCCTCCTCTACAGATTTAAGGTTCTGGTAGGTAATTCATGAAATCCAGCAGCCTGACCTTTCATCCTTAACAGTTACAGAGTGACGTTCAAAAAGTTTCCGCACTTTTATATATTTTTGTTGGAAATTGGGAACGGCAAAAACATTTTTTTGCTGGTGGCATTAAAGTTGGTATGATGGTGGGAAGACTGCATCACAAAGGAAAGTGACTATGCAGGAGAGTGATGTCATTCATCCATCCATCCATTATCCTAACTACAGGGTCACGGGGGTCTGCTGGAGCCAATCCCAGCCAACACAGGGCGCCAGGCAGGAAACAAACCCTTGGGCAAGGAGCCAGCCCAGACACCAAGCACACACTAGGGACAATTTAGAATCGCCAACCCACCTAACCTGCATGTCTTTGGACTGTGGGACGAAACCCATGCAGACACGGCGAGAACATGCAAACTCCACGCAAGGAGGACCCTAAAGGCGAGGCAGAAGCGCTACCCACTGCGCCACCGTGCCGCCCCGTGATGTCGTTTGTTGTTGAAACTCTTAATAAATAGAGTTAAAGGATAAAAGTTGAGGAAACTTTTTGAACGTCCCTCGTCTTTGTTTCATCAAAGGAGAGGAATCTAAACATTGGACAGCCAACCAAGTAGACTACTGAGGTGCGCCATGTGCCGAGAGCCACGCAAAAGTAAAGCAGAAGCTTCCCCACCAAACATAAGAACAGACTTTACGAAACGAGACCATTCGGCCCAAATTTGGTTCACCCAATTTGTGTGAATTATTGTGCTCTTGAGAGTACGACATTTACAGAGTTCTACTGTCCACCATGCCAGCCGTCATTTAATCTTCTTGTATATCTTTGATTCTCTGTGACTTTATCCGTGTATTATCTGTGGACAGTTGCAACAAAACGATTTATAAAAACTTGTGTTGAACTCATTCCTGGTAACGCCACAGTATCTGCACTTTTGGCTGCTGTTCGAAAGCGGACGCAGGCCGACAAGCATACGGGGGATTCCGACATTATTCAGACCCCTTCACTTTCTGCACACTTCATTGTGTCGCCGATTTATTTTCACACGGATACACCACTTCCATATTTTGCTTTCCCACCACACCATAGGAACCGTAACCTTTATTTCAAAATATGTGACGTGCATATAAGAGCGATGTGGTGCAAATTCATCTTAACCTGTCCACCTAGTTGCTTCATCGGGGAGAGATTCCTGCTTCAATGTGGCGCAGCAGGGAGACGGCCCAGTGATCCGTCTTCACCGGTCACTCTCCAAAGTCCAAACTGTTAACAGATTTGTGGCGCCAGTGCTTGTGGTTAACCAATCACCACAATTCATAGCCTTAGCCCCACCCACGATAGTTCCTGGTTGACCAAAAGCTACATACCCTAGAGTGGCAGCTAAACAAAGCTGCCAAATGGACTGCAGCCCTACGGTGTGAGTGCCACAAAAGTTCCTAAAATTTATAAAAAGTCCCTGATTCCTGAAAATAGTCACTAATAAACACCGGGATGCAGTTTTAGTCAGTTTCAGTAACCGTCCCAGTTGGGAATTGGGCGTAGTAACTCTTCAACATTTTTCCACCGCCTGGTAATGGGCACAGTTTGATCAGCAACTTCTAAGGCTGAATGCCAATCATTTCATGTCTGTACTGTACAGTAGATCTGCATGGTGTCCGGTTTATGGCCTGCTTTGACCTGGCCTTGGCACTGCAGGTCTGTACTCACAGCTGGTTGCTGGCTGAACTGGTCCAAGGTTACTCAACCAGAATGAATAAACCAACAAAACTACAACAAAGCGCTGGCATGGATCAAACAGGCAGCCAGGCGTGGCTAATGGATCACGCATGATGAGCGTAAAGTCGAGTGTTCTTATTTAAATTTCTTTTTATGATTTCAGGATAAGTCCCAGCCCGAGACAACAGTGCGCATATTTGGCAGTGTCCAGTTTGATGCCAGCCTAGCCATAGACAACACCGAGGCTCTCCCACTCATAAGGCAGCCTGGCTCGGACGGCTTCAGCTTTTCATCTGATCCTTTATTCCAGGTAAGTCACGTCACTGCCACATGACGCTCAAGTCACTCGGGTGGTCATGGAGGTTCACATTCACAACTGAGGTTTTAAGGTTTTCCCCCCCCCCCGCCCCCCGGCTGCTTCTGTAGAGGTTGGCCTATCTGACCCAAACTCTGCCACTGTTGGTTGGAGTGAGGACAGACCCCTTTACCCCCCATTCACCTGCTATGGGCAATTTCAGAGCCGCCACTTTTGACATCTCAACTCTCAAGTGATCTCCCCCTCCGCGTTTTGGGGGGAATGGAAGGTCGCTATTACTTTGCTGCTGATTCGACACAAAACGCAGTTAAGGATTAGTTCAAAACGACGGCGTCGCCAGCGGGCATGAAGTGTGACTGCACTGCCTCACTTGGCACTCTTTTGGCGGAGTGTAAGATTAGGGGGTTCATTGTCGGTCATCAAGGGTGTTTGTTCCTCACCAACTCTGCATGCTACAGGTCAGGTTTAGGTTGGGGACCATCCTACCACTCGCCGAAAAAACAGCTCGGGATCCTGGTGGGCAGCCCCACCCCCGGGACAGACCCTCTGGAAATACGATTTGACCAACTTTTTAATTATCCGATCCAATCGTGAAAGAGAAACTGAGGGTCTGAGGCTGAATCAGTGCAATGACTTTATGCAAACTTGAAGGCCAGTTGTGGATTCGTTTTTATACTGAGATGGCGTAATTAACATCTAGGTAGAAATGTTTCCCATAATGCCCTGTAATTACATTGGTCTCATGTCAGATCACATTCATACCTCACCCGAACCGCTCCAGGGTTGGCACTGACTGTATCCTTTTCAAAGGGTCCCGGTCGGGTTGTTTTGGTCCACATCAAGAGCGCGATTGGCACATTCACATCTACCTAAATCCGGGGTTCCCAAACCAGGGGGGTATCTCAGGGAGTAGAGCATGAGAGAGGGTGCCAGTATCGCTCTGAGCTGTTCCTCGCCCGTGACACACCCCAATGCACCATTCATCTGGTTTAAGATTTTGACTTAAAACTGTCGAGGGCATTTCCGACACCAAGGATGGGTATCTCAGTTCCTTGTTTTGTTTTGTCTCTGCCCGTCGTACCACAGCGTGCTGTCTTGTAACCCACCTTCTTTTCTTTCATTCTTTTAAAGGTGACTTCTGGCCGCGAATGGTACATCCACACCATCTACACCGTTCGCTCCAAAGATAATGCCCACCGCAGCATTGGCAAACGAAGCCTCGAGTTTCACCACAGCTTGACAGCGGCCGGGCAGGGCGCCGCACGTACCCGAAGAGCTGCCGGAAGCGATGCCCCCCGTGAGGCCCAAGACATTGGCTTAGAGAACAGTCGAGGCACCAACATTCAGCATATCGCGCTGGATCGTAGCAACAAGATCGCCGTGAGCCAGAGAGACTTCCGTCCGCAGGAGGACTCGCGCCAATACCCATTGCTCGAGAGCTCAAGCAAGGAATCCTCCGAGCTGGGTATCGTACCCATGGTGGGCGGCATCGCCGGTTTCCTGCTCCTCATCTGCCTGGTCCTCATCGTCGTCCTCCTGTTACGGCGCAGGAGCCACCAAGACAAACGCCCAGCCAAGTGCCCTTCGTCAACCTCCACGTCTTCCGGCTTTTATGGCGGCAGCAGGGACACGGTGTCGACACGACATGGCAGCAGGGACAGCACTGAGGTGTAGCTGCCACGCTTCGGCTCGCCACTTTGAATTACGTTTTTTGTGCAGAACTTTTTATTCGGGGATAAAAAAAAAAAAAATGCACGCAGACACGTAACACACGACGCCATCAGATGAGTGCCTTTCTGGGTAAAAATGTTTTCAAAAATTAAAAAATGCCCCCAAGCACCGCCATTATTATTATGATTATGATTATTTTTTTGTTTGCATGTACAGAAGACCTGACTGTGTTGTTTCGCAGCGAGTTTAGTGCCGAGTCGTAGGTTTGTGTTTTGTTTTGTTGGTTTTTTTTTTTGTTTTTTTTGCCCGTTTTACGCCCGTGAAGTCTTCTTTCCAGGTGCTTCAGACGGAGGGGTCTTCTCCTCCTCCTCCTCCTAATCCTCCTCTTCCTCCTCCCTTTCCTGTTCTTCATTTCAAATTTGAAAATGTCCTTGCGTTCCGTAGGCTGACGAGTTTGCTTCGATTTGAGGCCGGAATTTGGGTTCCATTTTGGAGAACCTGTGCCGCCATTTTCTCTTTTTTGAATGTCGGAGTGGTAGTTTTGGATCTCTCGCCCATTACCACTTTTTTTTTTTGTTTTTTTAATCCTTTTTGTGGGCTCTGCAGTTTGACAGGGTGCAGTGCGGTGGGGTGGGGTGGGGTGGTGGGATTTGGGGGTTCAGAATGAACAAACCGCCATCAACGTCCCGCCCGTCCCCTGGATTGGAGTTGAGCTTCTCAAGTCTATTTATTCAGCTACTCGGGTCGCCAACGGCAGGTGCTTCCTGAATTAAAGCCGTTGGATTACCTGGAGTGAAACGTTAAGAGCCACTGGAAGGGGACACTGGGGGCTCGAATTCCCCTCCTCGCCAGCAACACCCACCCACCTTCCTTCCTTCCTTCCTTCTTCCGTGTTTCTGCTGCCGGAGGGCCTCCTCGTGAAGGTTCAGTGTGGAAGTTGAGCTCCGGGTGAGTAACTGTGGTGCCGATGAGGCCAACAATACTGATGAAGAATGGGACTTGGCCTTCTCGTCCTACCGCAAACCCCCCCTTGCACAGACACCACGCCGTCAGCCACACCCGTCTGGGAATGGACAGTGACATTTGTGTTTTATTGTTGTAGCCTTTTTATACATTTTTATCGGTGACTTGTAGAAATGTGGTTAAGACGCCATAAAGCGAAGGGTGAAATGTGGCTGAATGAGAGTGTAATAAGGATCAGGTGGCACGCGGATGAAACTTGAACCTGTGACCGTCGGCTCTTTAACGAGAATAAAACCTTTACAATGTCTGAGATTGGGGGTCCTTCAATTGTTTTGTCTTTCTTTTGCATCCGTCACTCGCTTCACGTTGGGCCAGGTGAAGCACTGAAACGATTTCATGAACCAGTCGGTCATGGCACACATTTCAGCACAACTTATCTCCTGGTCTTGGGAGGAGTAGCACTGGAAACAAACCCTGAGTGCCAGGCCAGTACGGCCCACTCACACCGATATGGAACGGCCAGTCCACTTCACGTGAAGAAAAGAAAAGAAAACACGTGGAACACGCAGAATCCACGGGCACGGGACGCGGCCCACGGTGTCCACGCCGCCTTCCTTACCCAACACAAATCCAGACGACTTGCTATTCCACTATAAATTGTCAAGCGTGGCCTTGGCACGACCAGAACACCATGGTGCAAGAACCTGAATACAACATGATGGGCAGTGTGACCACAAGGGGGCACCCAGAGCCCACACACGAGACGCAACTCAGCTGCACACACGTTCAGAATCAGAGAAAAGTCGGCAACAGCGCCGCGTCACGCTAACAAATCCGTACACCCACCGCCACCACCTGCCTCCCTTTGGGTCTCTTCTGTGAGCGTCGCCCGATGTACCCGGCCCTACTTCTGGTGGCATGGCCTTGTAAGCCAGAAGCATTACTCTTAGTAAACAGCGAGGTCCATTCTGTACAATGGCCCCTCAGCGGCACCCAAGGACCCCCCCCCACTGTATTGCAATTCCCAGGGTATCCAGATGGGGTCCAGCCATGAGGCAGACAAACTTCACAATTTCCATTCGGCCCTCGTCCATCCTGAATGGGACAGAAACTGAGGAGCAGCCCCGGCCGGGTGACACCTCCATTCTTGTGCTCCAGCCAGGTAGGAAGCCATCCTTGACCCCAGGTGCCCATCTTAGAGCAGACACGCTGAATTAGCGCATGAAAACCCAAAAACCAACACACGCCAAATACACCAATCTCTGCCTCCATAAACGTGTGAATCCGACGTGAGGAATGAAAGCAACGAGTGACGTGTGATGGTCACCCACAGCCCGGGAATGAGCAGGAGCTCACCGCTCTCCTCAAAGCTTGTGTGTTAGAAATCGCATAAGGTGGGAGATCCACAGGGCAGGGGGTCAGTCAGTCAGTCTTAGGTTATAAATCAGGGGTCCCCAACTCCAGAGTGACTGCAGGTTTTCATTCTAACCCTTTCCTTAATTAGTGGCCTGTTTTTGCTGCTAATTAACTTCTTTTGAGTTCATTTTATTTGACCTGCTCTTGAAGACTCAGACTCCATCATTGTTTCCATCCATCCATCCATTATCCAACCCGCTATATCCTAACACAGGGTCATGAGGGGTCTGCTGGAGCCAATCCCAGTCAACACAGGGCGCAAGGCAGGAAACAAACCCCGGGCAGGGCGCCATCCCACCGCAGGGCACACACACACACACCAAGGACAATTTAGGATCGCCAATCCACCTAACCTGCATGTCTTTGGATTGTGGGAGGAAACTCATGCAGACACGGGGAGAACATGCAAACTCCACGCAGGAAGGACCCGGAAAGTGAACCCGGGTCTCCTTAATGTGAGACAGCAACGCTACCCACTGCGCCACCGTGCCATCCCCTTCATTGTTTCTTTTTCCTTAATTAGCAGCCAAACAAATAATGAGATACAAAATGAGCCAAAACAACTGGTGACCGTCATACAATATCTGAAAATAAAGAAAAGCGAAGGTCTCAGGGATGTCGACCTGCTCAGCTCCACAAACACTAAACCTTAACTCACAGAAAAGAGAAAATCCACAATTTCAGAAATGTCTGCGTTTACACAATGAGAGCAGCAACAGGCCGTGGAATTAAAGAACGAGTTTAATTAACGACAAGACTCGGCGCCTCATTAAGGAACTGGTTGGAGTTTGAGGTCCTGACTTAGGTGGTCTTCTGTTGGCTCCCACACTTCACATTTCACTTCTGTTTAAGGAAAGGAACGAAGGAAAATTCAGAGAAGCAAATCAATTAAAATGAATTCACGAGAAGTTCATTAGCAGCACACACAGGTCACTAATTAAGAAAAGCCTTAGAATGAAAACCTGGAGTTGGAGACCCCTGAATTAAATCAAAGGCTACGTTCACAGCAGCAGCCTCGTAACTTTTTTTGCCCATCTTGACGGTTCACGTTAGTAGGTTTAAGTGACCTGCTGTATCAAACTGTAACGAGAACGCGTCTGTCCTCTGAAACAGCGCGGGATGGTAGCGAGTGTAGCACATCCGTCGCATTTTGCGATGCAAACAGTTGGTCAGCTGCACAGGATAAGGTAGAGAAGGCAAACAAGCAAACAAGCAAACAAACAAACAAACAAGCAAACAAGCAAACAAGCAAACAAACAAACAAACAAACAAACAAACAGTCCACTAGCTTTTGCTATTTTCACAGCTTCTGCCGGCAATACTGCATCAAGAGTTGTGTGGGTACGATAAAGGAGTCAGCAATAGTCATCACAGATGTACCTTACCCCCATTCTTGTTATGCCATACTGGCAGTGCTGGCTGATGATGACAAAGAACACAAACAGGAACTCCGATCTAACCGGTCTCATTCATACTGCAGGGTCACAAACCAGACATACGTGATCTGGGACCACAAACGCAAGATCAAACATCTGTGTCCTCACAACCCTGACACACATCAGAATTAAGGAAAAAAAAGATTTAAGTCACTTTAGCCTGCTAAAGAGAATGGAGCTCAGGACACCCAATTAAAAAACACACACCCACCCACTGACCTCCATACACTCATACTGACCCCCC
>JANRMT010062823.1:19321441-19355283 GCA_026402145.1 Polypterus bichir lapradei | reverse complement strand
CCCACTGACTCCATACACTCACACACACCCACCCACTGACCCCCCCATACACACCCACCCACAGACCCCCATACACTCATACTGACCCCCACACACACACACACACACACCCACCCACTGACCCGCCCCAAACACCCACCGACCCCCAGAGACTCCAGTACATTCAGAGCAGCGTTGCCAGGATCCTGATGAGGGTGTGGAAGCATTGCCACATCACTCCTACAGCATCTTGAAAAGCCTTCACTGGCTCCCTGTGCCACTCAGAACAGAGTACAAGGTCTCTCCCTCCTTCCCCATCAGTGCATCTATGGATCTGCTCCCCTGTATCTACAGGAACTCCTTATCCCTCGTACTTCCTCACGCACCCTCCGCTCTGTGCCTACTAACATCCTTCAGGTTCCCAGAACTAAACTTAGCGGTGTGGGTGATCGGGCCTTTACTTCGGTGGCGCCGAGGCTGTGGAATTCTCTCCCTGATTGGCTGAGAGCCCCACAGTCGACTGATGCTTTTAAACGAAACCTAAAAACGTATCTTTTTAGAATTGCATTTTGTTAAATTATTTCTATAGATTATCTTGTTTGTTAATTTATTCTTATTTTGTAGCACTTTGAGATTGTTAAATATAAAGTGCAATATAAATATTTTTTATTATTATTATTATTATTATTATACACACACACCCACTGACCCCCCATACACTCACACACACACACACGCAGCTTTCAAGGCCACTTAGCCCCCCTGAGTACATCCCGCCTGAAGGGGGGGGGGCCTGAGTTGCCCCAGAAGCTAACATTGGAGGTACCGGGCGGTGACTTTTCTTTTGTATTTCCCAAGCCCAGGCAGGTGAAGTGTCACTCATTGGTGTCAGAAGTGGGATCAGCGCCCACAAAGCTGTAACCACGACGCCACACTGCCTACCAGACTAAGAGGGGGCTGCATTTGAGTGTCCACAGTATGCGGCTAAAAGGTGGTGGACATTGACCAGCCCACCAACAGAAACACGCTGGACGTCCCCTTCCAATTCCAGGGCCATCAAGATGGAGTCCCGTCTTCTTTCCACAAGATGTTGGGGTGCGTCTGTGAGAATTTGCACAGGCAGACAAGATCACCCGCCTCACAATTCATCCCAAAGGTGCTCGGTGGGCTTTGTGCAGACCCCTCATGTTCCTCCATGTCCTCATGGACCAAAGTCACGCTGAGACAGAGAGGGGCTTTCCAAAAAAACTGAAAGCTCACATTTGTCTCCAAAGTCCTTGTCTGCTGTACTGTTAAACAGGACAGTTCACGGAGAGCCGGGGGGGGGGGGGCCGGGGGAGATGGGGGTCCGAGCCCAAACCCTGCCCTTATCCCACCTCCACCTATCTCTGTAGTAAGCACTTGGCAGCTGGTGCTCTCCTGCCATCAGCCAAACCCCGACTGGTCCATCAGACTGGACAATCATGAGGCGCCAGTCATCAGCGCAGCGTCCAACGCCATCGAGCTTCACATCCACTGCAGTCGACGCTTGGCCTGACGCACAGCGAGCTTAGGGTGGGCCATGGCAGCCCACTTCATAAAGCACCTGCTGCCCAGGCCTTGTGCTGATTTCACTTTGGGGGGGGGGGGGGATTTTAAACTTATTGTGTGCGATGCCACAGAGAAGAGGCCACTTTTACAGGCTGCAACACCTGGTGGTCCCGCTCTGCCAGTTTGGGTGGTCTACCACTTCGTGGCCGAGCCGTTGTGGCTTCACAGTAACCAGTTAGCAGGGCAGAACCAAAAAAAAAAAAAATCACATCCTGCCTTACGACAAAGGTGACATTCGATGACAGTGAGGGTGACCCATTGAGCTCGTCCATGGAGACTGAAGGGCGGTGGGCCCGACGTGAAGAACCTGTGAGCAGCTCAGAAAATCTAAAAAATAAAAACTAATCCATCTTTACCCTCATCAGAGACCACAGCGGCCCACCAGGACACACTTAGTGGGGCAGCCAAATGCAACCCGAGATTTTTAAACAGCACTAATGTGAGCTGAAATTACTGGCGGGTCTGAGGAGTTTGGGAGGAAATTCAGGCAAAAAATTAAAATAAAATAAAATGAAATAAACACACACTAGACGTGCAGGACCAGAGTTAGAGACCCCCATGCTGGAGGGGCATTGTCATGATGCACGGTCCAGCTTCAGTCTTCTGGTGGATTCTTTGATGCTTTGCAGCGGCCTTCGGGGGTCTTCTTCTGATCCATCTTCATCCCGCCCGCCCAGAGAGTTGTCACCACGGTGTTCCTCTCCATTTCCTCCCATGAAGCACTAATGCTGGACTCGTACTCTCGGACATCAACGGTGGCAGCAGCTACCTGGGGGTCTCATGATGACATCCTCGTCTTCTTAGACATTTGTCCACATGTATCTGGGGTGGATTTAAAAAAAAAAAAAAAAAAAAAAGAAAATAACGGGACTCCCCCATTTAAAAAAAAAAAAAAAAATCCCATCCACACGCAAATCGTTTTTTAATTTTTTTAAATCTCCACTCGCATGCAAACGCAGAACTCCGCTGTCAAGGGTGGCACACTGGCAAAGGTCGTGCCCTCTACTTGAATGGCCATCGCCCCCCTTTTTTAATTTTCAAATGGAATTTGTGAAAATATGGGGGTCACGAACACCGCGGCCATTTCACTACAGCGAAGATGTCAATAAATGAACACTTCCCTTTAACACATGAATGACAAACAGAATAAAAACACAAAACCTCCCCGTGCTGTTCAAATAACCCATGGAGTTCATGGATGGCTGCTTTATTTCTACGGAGCGTTTGATGTCACCGTGCCCTCCGTAGCGCATCCGGATGCCTTCTGCTGCTCAGTAATCGGATGTTTAAATGGAAAAAGTCGGCGCACACTCTGACGTCAAGGACAGGGGACGCTCTGACGTCACAAGCCAAGGACCCTGTGCTCTGTGACGACACGCAAACCGAATTTTTCAAAAGTTCCGTTTCTTTCCAGGACCTACGAAGTATTTTACGTGCCTGTGGACCAAAGGCCAAAACTACGGAAGCCGAGAGAGGACGTGCTATAACGTTATTTTTTAAAATTGTTTCCTCAAGATAACAGACTCATTCTACCGCGATCTCAAGAAAACAAAAGATATTGTTTTCTCGAACTTATGAAATAATTGTATCTAACGTTTAATGTTTAACTTATTGAAGCCACGTCCTGTTTGAAATGGCAGAAGAGCAGAACTGTATTTATTTTTTGTTCAATCAAGGGTTGACGCAGGCTGAAATACATTTACGTCTTAGTTGAGAAAATAATAACGTTAGTGTCCGTCATTTAAGAAGACGGTTAGCAAGGCTTCAGCTGTATAGGCGTCGATTTTCATAATCTAAGCGAGCCTGATGCCAGGAACAATGGTTACATTTCGTTTTCTCGAGATCGCGAGTCTGTTATTTCGAGGGCTTCCGTACAAAACGCATACAAAAAGCTGTGTTTAAAAAATCGTGCGAAGAGGTGACCGGAAAGATGCGCACAGTTATATAAGCGCACGGGAAATAACCGCATGTGGAAAAATGCGCATACGGCAAAGGCGTATATAAAAAGAAGAAAAAATGTTTATATTATACATACATACATACATACATACAATAAACGAAATTGTATAATTGTTCACTAAACGTATTTATAAGCTTGTATGTTTTAATTTGTACCAATTGGGGGAGTGGGCTGTTGGATGGTCCATAAAATAAAATTGCCATTAATCCTTTTATTAGTGTCAGTGTGTCCTAAATTACCATTTCTAGGAAATTATTCTTTACAATAGTTTTCAGAATTTATATTATACCTTCTTATTCCACAGGTAGGAAAATTAGGGATTTATAGTTTTGATTAGAGCAAGTAAGTAAAGGTCGTCCTATAAACTGGCCACACAGTTAAGAGTTTTCTTTAATCTTCCCTAACTTTATAGCAAGGCAAGTCGACATTATTTTTTGAATAAACGACATGGAGTTTTCGACCAGTCCGAAAGGCAAGCAAATTCTCGGTTACAAGGGATTTGAATATCTGCGCTTTCGCACAACAAATGGAAAAGATACTTGGAGGTGTCGTGATAATCGATCAACAAAGCGCCATTCCTTAATGAAAACGAAGAACGGAGACATTGTACAGGAGCAAACCAGACATTGCTTTATTATAATAAAACAATGTCTAGCAGTATAGGTGGAGCATATTTTGTATTTGTAATAGTTATATGTCGCCGCCGTGTGCTCTTTTTCCGCGTGCGCACTTTACCGTATGCGTATTCTTCCACGGGCGGTTATTTCCTGTGCGCTTCTTGCCGGGATTCATGTGGAGAGGGACGCAGAGCGAGAGAGAAGAGTGAGGTAGAGAAAAACGAGTGAGAACCCCCTTTCGTTGTCTTGTGTTCTGCTTTCAGGCTGATCCAGCTTGGTTGGCCTGACCAGGATAAGCTGGCAATGCTTTGAGGTCGTCTTCTGGACACTGGAGTGATTGAGTGGCAGTTGGTTGGAGAGCTCTTCGCAGACTCCAAAGCGTCTAAACTTTGCTTTGTCACAAAGTTTGTGAAGGCCTCAGCGAGCTCTTTTGATCTGGTGTGGCGATAACACACACACACACACACACTTCAACCTAAATGTATGAGATTCCAACGAGAGCACGGCAGACGAGGTGCCAAACATCTGCACCCGGGTCTTCCAGTTTGCAGAAGCGTCTAGCTGCAGGCAGGACAGTTCTAGGCCTCCGACTGACCCGAGCACTACAAACAGTTTTTCTTTTTTTTTTAATCTGGATTCAATGGACACGTTCACCGTGCTTTTCCCAGAGAATTGATTCATTTTTTTCCCCCCACACACACAAAAAGTTACGTTGACATCTGAAAACATTTGACATACAAAAATGAACGACCTGCCCGTTTACGTATGGAGCTGTCGGCTCTGCGCACGCTCAGCCACAGCCACTAGATGGCGCCCGAGTGCACTTTCACTCCCCTCACTCTGACAGACGTGTGTGCAGCAAACCCCGCGGCTTAACGACGTGCAAGCGAAGCACGTCAGTAATGGAGGGTAAGAGTTGAAGTTTTCACTAAAAAAAACAACTTTTCTGTCTGGCGGGATTTTTTCAAGACAAAGATTAATAGGCCTCCTATGCCAGTAGTGTGGCTAAGATATGACATCATAATCGGTGTCTTCTTACAAAAGCCAGCGGGGCAACAAGCACAGGAGGGTCCACATCCTCTGCACTGGTCATTCATAAGAGTTTAGCGGACGCCTCTCTTAAGTTCACCAATACAATCAAACTGGCTGCTGGGGAGTCTTCGGGTTCTATTTTGTCCCGATGACTACACGTAGCTAGTGTATATATAAAAAGGCAAGGCGACGATACGCGATCTTCTCGGAAGACATTTTAAAGACCCGCGAGACAAAAATGGCTGGCCATGGAGCGTCCGTAAACATGAGACTTGGTGCCTAGAGATTGTCCCAGGGCAGTCTCGCGGGGACGTGGAACATAAGATTCTTGCAAGACACGCCGTTATCATTAAATAAGAGCTCGGCCAGCCAGCGAAACAGTCAGTCATGTAAAGGCACGTGGGACACAGAGCCTGTGCTCTCAGCAAAGAAGAAAGAGCAGCGCGGAAAAGAGAGACCCGAGGAGCGATACATACAGAGCATCCGGAAAGTATTCACAGCGCATCACTTTTTCCACATTTTGTTATGTTACAGCCTTATTCCAAAATGGATTAAATTCATTTTTTCCCCTCAGAATTCTACACACAACACCCCATAATGACAATGTGAAAAAAGTTTGAGGTTTTTGCAAATTTATTAAAAATAAGAACTGAGAAATCACATGTACATAAGTATTCACAGCCTCTGCTCAATACTTTGTCGATGCACCTTTGGCAGCAATTCCAGCCTCAAGTCTTTTTGAATATGATGCCACAAGCTTGGCACACCTATCCTTGGCCAGTTTCGCCCATTCCTCTTTGCAGCACCTCTCAAGCTCCGTCAGGTTGGATGGGAAGCGTCGGTGCACAGCCATTTTAAGATCTCTCCAGAGATGTTCAATCAGATTCAAGTCTGGGCTCTGGCTGGGCCATTCAAGGACATTCAGAGTTGTCCTGAAGCCACTCCTTTGATATCTTGGCCGTGTGCTTAGGGTCGTTGTCCTGCTGAAAGATGAACCGTCGCCCCACTCTGAGGTCAAGAGCGCTCTGGAGCAGGTTTTCATCCAGGATGTCTCTGTACATTGCTGCAGTCATCTTTCCCTTTATCCTGACTAGTCTCCCAGTTCCTGACCCCACAGCATGATGCTGCCACCACCATACTTCACTGTAGGGATGGTATTGGCCTGGTGATGAGCGGTGCCTGGTTTCCTCCAAACGTGACGCCTGGCATTCACACCAAAGAGTTCAATCTTTGTCTCATCAGACCAGAGAATTTTGTTTCTCATGGTCTGAGAGTCCTTCAGGTGCCTTTTGGAAACTCCAGGCGGGCTGCCATGTGCCTTTTACTAAGAAGTGGCTTCCGTCTGGCCACTCTACCATACAGGCCTGATTGGTGGATTGCTGCAGAGATGGTTGTCCTTCTGGAAGGTTCTCCTCTCTCCACAGAGGACCTCTGGAGCTCTGACAGAGTGACCATCGGGTTCTTGGTCACCTCCCTGACTACGGTCCTTCTCCCCCGATTGCTCACTTTAGATGGCTGGCCAGCTCTAGGAAGAGTCCTGGTGGTTTCGAACTTCTTCCACTTACGGATGATGGAGGCCACTGTGCTCAATAGGACCTTCAAAGCAGCAGAAATTTTTCTGTAACCTTCCCCAGATTTGTGTCTTGAGACAATCCTGTCTCGGAGGTCTACAGACAATTCCTTTGACTTCATGCTTGGTTTGTGCTCTGACATGAACTGTCAACTGTGGGACCTTCTATAGACAGGTGTGTGCCTTTCCAAATCATGTCCAGTCAACTGAATTTACCACAGGTGGACTCCAATGAAGCTGCAGAAACATCTCAAGGATGATCAGGGGAAACAGGATGCACCTGAGCTCAATTTGGAGCTTCCTGGCAAAGGCTGTGAATGCTTATGTACATGTGCTTTCTCAGTTTTTTTATTTTTAATAAATTTGCAAAAACCTCAAGTAAACTTTTTTCATGTTGTCATTATGGGGTGTTGTGTGTAGAATTCTGAGGAAAAAAATGAATTTAATCCATTTTGGAATAAGGCTGTAACATAACAAAATGTGGAAAAAGGGATGCATTGTGAATACTTTCCGGATGCACTGTATGCAGAGAAAGGTACAGAACATGAAAGTAGTAACAGTCAAAAGTATTTTAGCATCCCAGCCAAGCTGAAGCCTTTTATGTTTTAAGTGACTGTTCGGTCCGATCGAGGGAGGGCAGAGTACAGCACGGAAGACTGATAGCGGGGTGCTGATTGATGCGGTAAGGGGGGGTGGCAAGACCTGTGGGAGGAGGGGTTGGAGAGGGTGCTAGAAAGTTGTATTTGGGGTTACACAGTCGGCGATTGTAGAACTTGATTACATCAGTCGCTACAGTATCAAAAAAAGATAGCACAGATCGCATTGACGCAAACAAAAGGAAATTAGTTTAAGTCAGAGAATTTCAAAAACGGGGTTTACCTCACATGCATTTATTGGTTACTTTGCAAAAAAAATTATTAGCTGATGATCATTTTGTCTGTGCTGAAATTCCAAACGGAAAAACCTATCCTAAATTACAGTACAAAGTCATTAAACACACGTCCCACTGACCTCATTTAAAAGATTCAGCATATTGGGACACGAAAGATTCCAAATATTGTTTTTACAGAAGTTCTGAAGTAAAAGTGAAACTAATGAAATAGCAACAGTTCAAAGAAAAAAAAAAAAAATCTTACAAGCGTGTATGCAGAAAAGCAAACACGGGAGTTGGCGAGCGAAGCGAGCAGGAGGTGAAGCCCCCTAGTGTATATCTAAAATATATATATGTGCCAATAACAAAATACACGTCCATTCTGCTTCAAATGCAAAACTGTGAGACATCAAGTTTAGAGACCTCCGCGTATTCAGCGTTTATTAAACTACTGAGCCCAATAGTTTGAGAGGAGCAACTAAAAGGAATTGAAATTGACATGAAGGGTGCATAATGCACATTAGGGGCGTGGCTCATGGAAAGGGGCGGAGTCCAAAGCGATGCCACTCACAGGGGCCTCAAGAGGTCTCAGGTCACTGAATGTGTCTGGGGCTTCAGACTGTCTTGGCTGCAGCTGGACTCTGGTGCAAGTCTCAGGTATTTGTAATAAATGGTTGGTGGACTTAACATCCCCCCGCATAATTTGCATTCTTGTTTATTCAAATTAAACAATGGACTACAAAATGGAATCATAGCCCGACGTCCCTTCTGTTATCTCCTTTATCAATACACTCTTAAGTGAAGATTAAAGTGTTATTAAAAAAAAAAAAAAAAACAACACACAAACAAACTCTTCATGGGGTGCACTGACTTTTTCACTTGACTATTTTGAATGAAATTACACAGCCTTCCCGAGATGACTAATGCAGCAGCGGGGTTTAGTTCAGCACTGCGAGCTCCCATCAACTCACTCAACAATGACTACCATGCTGATCTTTGACTGCACGGAGAGTCCTGCTTACAAAGCGGCCCACCCAATGAAGTGTTGTCTGCTGCACCCGCAGCAGTCTTCAGACAGTTTAACAATTCAGCACACTCACACCATACACTCCCAAGTGGTCCTGCCAGTACCCCAGTAAGCCAGCTACTGTACCTCAACAAGTCTGCGGTAAAATGGCGGAAAGGCGCAGATGAAAACAAAACACAAACTCCCGTAGAGTGGGGGGCTCAGTTATAAAGCTTATGAATTGTCCGTTTCTAGTCAGCCTGTCCCAGGGGGAGGCCCTCATTTATACAGACACAGCAGACCACCGTGTTCCTTGGGAACGCCATTTTGTTTGGGCTTTTTTATTTTTTGAATTTCAGAGTTCAAGTGGACAATCACTGGTGTCAGCAGTGTTCCTGCAGTGGTGAAGGTTTCTTTAATAACCAGCGAGCACCTGATTGAGTAAAGCTGAGCTCAGGGAGTTCACCAGCACGGCAGTGAAGGAACAGCTATGCAGTCCTAAGTGGATAATAAATCAAAGCAGTCCGTCTTATTTCAAACACCACCAGCAACACCTCGGCCGTATTTTTAAATCAATTGAATCAAATCTTCGTAATGAACAATAAGTATCAATCTGTCAAAAACAAACACTTCTGGGTGACCCCAAACCTTTGACTGGTAGTACCATGTGACCCCCCCCCCCCTTTATGACTCCTTCAGCGTGAGGTGAAGAGCTTTAACTTTTTGAGAGCTAATTTTGTGAATGTTCCCCCCCCCAAAAAAAAGCACACAAAGTAATGGCTTCACCCACACATCAACAATTAACATTCATTTACGATAGACGGCGCCATGTTACATATACGTGACATCGTCCTGTAAGGTATGGTCATGACGCTTGCAGGATGTGTGGCACATGATGTAGTATGTCACTGTGATCTGTGAAGTTTCTCTCATTTTATTCAAAATCCAAACTATGCAAGTAACGTGACAAAGAGACGAGTGGCAATGACTCCGGCAGGCTAATAAAGAAGAGCAAGTGTGCCGAGTGGTTGAACACTCAGGTTATGGTTTGCACGATTTCTATTCATGCTATGCCAGCAGAAGATTGTACCCATGATTGGGGCCTGCACACTCGTACTTTGGGAACCTTCAACTGTAGAGAAAGTATAAAAGCTCTGACAATTGCCCTGAATATGAAACTCATCTATGGACAGATGGACTCAGAGTACTCAAAATGCCTTCTGCACTGCTGAAGTTGATGAAATCTACTTCTTGGGACCCCACTCCAGTATCCGGCTTTGTCAGGAGTGTCCTTTGAGTTTGTATCTGCAGTGTAAGCCGACATTAAACAGAAGTGTATTTTTCTTTGGCATAACATAATACAACTGTTGCATCGCCTTTTATTTACGATATCTATACAGAGTCTGGTTAAGTAACACGCCGCAATCACTAATGAACCCACTCCCAGGGAGTGAGCGCCCCCTGCTGGATACGGCCCGGAGCACATTTAGCAAAAAGGACCCATCAGTTTCTGGTTCAGGCAGGATTTATTTATAAAAAGTAAACTCTTGAGTAACAAGACATAAATAAAATGTATTACCTGAAGTGTTAAATGATAAAAAAAAAGAAAAAAAAAAAAAAAAAAAACAAAAAACAAATAAAAAAAAAAAAAAAAAAAAAAAAGGTTCAGCACAGCTGTAGTATTTTGTAAATCACTAAGAAGAAGAAGTTTTACCTGAATTAAAAGCCTACTCTCCTAGTACAGTACACAGATGCAAATTATGAGTTGAAACTGCTAGTTTAGTTTATACAGTACATTACAACCCGTAAGAGAAGACAAGACAAACTACTGTGGAACGTCTAGGGGAAGTAGAAACGGTCAGCCTCACAGCTTCAACTTTTTCTTCCTTCCGCGGCCATCTGGGTTCGCATCCGATTTGCGTTTCTGAATCTTTTCAGAGAAAGACAGAAAGAGAAAGATCAATAACAGACCAAAAAGAAAAGAACTGAAGCATCTTCAGTGAAATATAAATTGTCACAAAGGGCCCAAAAACAGGCTTGTCCAATGACGCATACAGTTACATCTGCAAAGACCCCGCCACTTGGCAGACTGGTTTGTAAAGTGAACAAAGAAAGCAAAATGGTTAAAGAAAAAAAAAAAAAACACTCACAGAAGGTCTTGGTCCTCGTTTCTTCTTCTCTGCTTTCTCCTTCTCCTCCAGCTCCATGTTCTCCCTCTCAATAAGGGTGATTAAGGTGTTGCAGCGCCTCTGCAGTTCCTAAATTGTATTGAGAAATAGGATTAAAAAGTGCAGGACACAAAAGCACATTCATTATGGTTCATGGCGCAGTGTGAAGGCATCAAAATGGCTCTTTGGCTTTGGGTGGTTTTAGGAACTATAAAGTCCAAAACCCATTTCACTAGAAGTTTATGCAGGTTACAAAGAGTGGCAACATATTGCACATTGAACAGGACATTGAAATCATGTAAATGTAAAGCTGTTGCACCACTGGGTTGATTAGACCACTTGTTGGATCCACAAGAGCCCATTATTAAGACAGCAGCAGCTGTATTACGAGCAGCCATACCACTCGCACTTTAGAAGAGGTCACCCACCTGAACCTAAGCATGTCTGGGCCCGGCCAGTATTTGGATGGGAGACCAGCCATGAAAAGCTTGGGTTGCTGCTGGAAAAGGTGTTGGCGATGCCAGCAAGGCGGCACTTACCCTGTGGTCTGTGTGTGGATCCTAATGCCCCAGTGCAGTGATACTGTAAAAATGGGGCTGTCCATCCGATGAGATGTAAAAACCGGGGTTCCGACTATGTGGTCATTAAAGATCCCTACACATCCGTCGTAAAGAGCAGTGTGTATCCGGATGATAGCCTAATCATTCTGGCCACCTAATCATCCCCTTTCTCTAATTGGCCAACTATCTGTCACCACTTTACCACCTAATAGCTCATGTGCTGTAAGCATACCGGTGCAAAAATGGCTGCCATTACATCATCCAAGTGGATGCTACACATTAGTGGTGGCTGAAGTGGCTCCCCATTCACTAAGCACTTTGAGTAGTGAGAAAAATCACTATATAAACATAAAGATTTATTGATTTATTATTAGGCCAGAAGGTCTCATGTGTGCGTTTGGGGGAGTTCCCCTTGCTAGTTATATTATTTCTACTTTTGCAAAGTCCTAATTCCATCTTGGGGACAAATTAAGGCGCCATATCTAAACAACTAAGAATTTCACTGCACTCTGTTCAGAGGCCAACACGACTCTAGAAACTTCTCCCTCTTAGTTGTGCATAGTCAACTTCAATCTGCTGGAAGCAACATTTTGGTCCACTGGATTTAAACTTGTCACTGATGACAGCAGTCAAGTCAGTAAAAATAATACTGTGGGTTGACAAAGTCTTCAGACCCCTTCTTCTGCACACCGAGTTGTAAATTTAACTTTAAATGGGAGAAAAAAAAAATTGCCATTTTTGCCCATCAACCTACACCCCATAACCCACCACAACAAAGAGAGAACATGTGAGCAGAAAGGTTTGGAAACTAATCAAAAAGCCAATTCAGAACTGACACTGCCTGTACACTTGGGCAAGGAAATCCGATGAAGGCTCGGGCCTGAAAATCCTCGAGTGACACAGTCTAGGTTATAGAAAGCGGTGTCACAAGGTGCAAATGAGGGGCAATTAAAGTGTCCTTTAACAGGAAAAAGGACAAAATAAAAAACATCCATTCACCACATGTGCTGCTTTAAAGAAATCACTTGTGCCCCGTGAAACTAAGTGGGTAGGGGTTTCATTTCTTTATGTCTTAACTATAAAAGCGGTTTCTTTAAAATGAGTTTATAAAAGAACACGGTAGGAATCTTGTAAAATTTCAGCCAAACACTGGGAAGTTTTTCTTCACACAGAGCACCAGAGACACTTGTAATAAGTGACCAAGTAGTAGGTCTTTGGGGACGTTCAAAACTCGACTTGATTTCATTTTGGAGGAATTAAGTGGATAAGACAGGTAAGTTTTTGTTGGGCTGAATGGCCGGTGGGCGGCACGATGACTTCGTGGTAGCGCTGCTACCTCGCAGTTAGGAGACCCGGGATCGCTTCCCGGGTCCTCCCTGCGTGGAGTTTGCATGCTCTCCCCGTGTCTGCGTGGGTTTCCTCCCACAGTCCAAAGACATGCAGGTTAGGTGGATTGGCTAGTGTGTGCGTGTGTGTCCTGCGGTGGGTTGGCACCCTGCCTGGGATTGTTTCCTGCCTTGTGCCCTGTGTTGGCTGGGACTGGCTCCAGCAGACCCCCCGTGACCCTGTGTTCGGATTCAGCGGGTTGGAAAATGGATGGATGGATGGATGAATGGCCGGTTCTTGAAAAATTTTTGTAGTCTTGTGATACAACATGAAATGCTTTAAACTCAAAAGGACTGAGCACTGTGCCACCATGTTTGATATTTAAAATACAAGAACATTTCAGTGATCCATGAACCCACCCTGGTTGTATAATTCTTTGCATTGCTTATATTTGCTGTTATTGGTTATTATGCAAACACAGAGTTTAAACTGTTTGTCCAATTATTAATTACTAGCGTAACAGAGTGCTGATTGACCATTCCTCATCTAGCTGCTAGGGCTATAACAGTACATGTATTCGTACTGAACAGCCATGAAGTCGTACAGAACACATGGGGTGAATGTGCAAAGACCGATTAACATAATACAGAACCAAAAATTACAAGCGCAAGTTCCACACGGAAACCTTAAAATGTAAGCCTTTATTAAGTTTAGCCACAAGCTGGCTGGCATCTCATGAAATTGGTCACACTATGGCGAGTGTAAACACCACAGCTCAGCTGGGAGAGCTGCCTGCTTCTTTTAAATCAGATATGTGATGACATTTTGGGTTCTCAGTGAATTACGATATGGGGTCCGAGTTGCAGATCGGACGAGGACGGTGTGTCAGTGCTGTAAAGTATGTGTGTGGAAACGCAAAAATGCTAACGCAGGGGTCTCCAACACGTTGTTCGTGAGCTACCGGTAGCTCGCAACCCCTTTCCAAGTAGCTCGCCAAAGGGTTAATGAATCCTACAGAAATTTGAAAACTTGATTAGTCAAAATTGGGCGATCTTTCCAAAAAATCATATCACGATCCACAATCTGAATTGCAATCTTTTCAATGTGGCACACACTTAAGAGAATATCCGGACTCAAACTAATCAAGACCTAAGTAACACTTTATTTTAAATATCAAACAAAGTTGAATTCAATTGTTCTCTCAATCGCTAGGTAAGCAGAGTTAAGGAACACGCCCCGAAGCTGGTGAGTAAGGGCCTCTCATGCAAACCAAAAGCCATCTCAGAGTGACCACCTACTTTATCAGCGCCAAGTGGGATTTGAAAAACTGCATAATACATGAAAGAGTTTTAATTCTTTAAGGATGTCACCAAAGCTGCCAACTATGCATAAAAATATATGCAAGAGTGATAAGTGTGTTATGCATTTACTGCTCAATATACTGCAGACTGTAGGCTATCAGCTAAACTACCTCAGGGGTTGGTGGATAGCAACTTTTACTGCTATCTGTTCAAAATCAATGAAAAGAAAGCTAGCCTTAGGCTGTTAATTTTTTATTGCTTAAAATCTCATTGTATTGAACTGTATCATCTAATACCGTAGTGTGAACTGCGACATGACCTACTAGCTGCAGTCCCAAAGGGGCATAAAGGGCAACTTGTTTGATTTTCTGCTGATGCTGAACTGAGTTAATTAAAAGGAATGAAAATAAAAGATCCTGTCACTTAGCAGCCTGCCAGTTGAAGTGCCCTGGGTACAATACAGACAAAGTAAGATGGATAAAAGATCAGTTATATAGCTGATTTTGATATTTCTTCCTGTCTCCCATTAAGAACCTAAGAGATTTTATTGGTACCTTTCATGTTAGGTGCTCATCACAGGTGATCTGATCAAGCGATAAAACGCTAATGTAAATGAATACTACTGCCCAAACACAAACTATAGATGCTGGCTATATGGCTTTAGTATGAAGAATATCATACTTACCATTGCGGTCCTGGACTTGAGGAACCAGTCAAATCTGAATTGTGGCGAATTACGAATGCACTGCCTCAACTCATCATAAACGCTCTCTTTATCAAAGCCCAGCTTGTGAAGCATGCATATTAAGAATCGGTCCTCTTCCTCTGTGTAATTTTTTCCTTTGTTAGTGCCATAGGATATTCTCAGTTGGTGGAATGGGGCCTTGTATCGGCCAATCTAAAAGAAAAAGGGAAAAAAAAAAAACACAAAAATCACTGGAATGCTAAACATAATAAATGAGGTGTATTAAGCATCAAATAAAATATCAGGACTCTCACAATCTCATGCTTTAATACGGCGGTCCTCAACATCCAATGCAGTAATCGCACTCCAAGTCAGACCTCACAAGATGAGTAAAGGCCACTCTGCTTGGGTTAGGTTATTCACAAATAGCATTGCATTCTAAGACCCCCTTAACCAAATTCAAAATCTGACCCCTGGTGTGATGCTATAGCCTCACCGTAATGCTGATACATGGTGGTTTAGATGGATATGGCAGGACTATCTAAGTTTTAAGTATGAACCACGGTGAACAATATATCAGCAAGTTTACCAAGGGGTGGGAAAAAAAAAAAAAAAAAAAAGATTTTTTTTTCCTATTAAGATTTTGGTCTTACCCTCCGGTTGTTTAGTTTATTTTCTAGATGTTTGCAAGTTTTGCGCGTAACATACCATTTTTTTTTTACCGATCAGGGTTTTTTTTTTTTCCTCATTTAACAAGGGCACATATGCTAAAAGCAGTCACAGGTGCCTGGGAAGATCAAAACGACAGCTATAGGGGGAGTCCAAGTTGTGTTGGTAGTGTACGAGTATCGTAATGTTTAAGTTTATCAGTAACCTCGAGGTTAGGTATAAAATGTTATGTTGTTTTGTTGTTTGTTGTTTTATTATCTATATGTTGTTGTCGGCTATTTTGATTTGTATTGGTAGTGTACGATTTCCCCGGCAGGACTTAAATGGTTTCTCCCTATGATTAGGTAAGCTGATCCTGGCAATGGAAAAGGCTCTATAAGTACTGTTGTGGCTGTAAAAAAAGAAAAGAAAAGGGAGAAAGGATCGCTTGGAGAGAATTAAGAGGAGTAGGTAGTGCGAGGCACGCCACCCTAAGAGGTGCCTAGTGGCTGAGCTGTTGGTTGCTGTAAAGGAGTGTGTTAAGCTCCTGAGGGACTCCTGAGATTTTTTTTTTTTTTTGAGGAGTTGTACTGGTGACCTGGACTGAAACAGAGTCCAGTTTTGTATTATTTTAAGGCTGCCCTGGACTTTTCATGGACGGGAATCGATTATATTAGGGTAAGAGCCTTGGTGTTTCCCCAATTTCTAATTTTTGTCTTTTTTTCCCCCCCATAAGTGGATTTTGTCTTGTCACTGGATTATTTATACGTTTTTGTCCATCCTTTTTTTTTTTCCCCCCCATCAACAACTATCATTTTTTTTTTTTAACCCATCGTGGAATAAATAAATTACTTTCTGTTTTGAACATCTGCCTCTCTCGTGCCTCTCTTGTTACTCCCTTAGTCCTGTTCGGTCCCAAACTACTAGCAGGCCATCTGCTTTTGTAGACGGCTTGTGACACCTGGTCAGAAGACAACTCTGCACAGGATGCCAATTAACTTCAGGTCTGACTCGATTAGATTAATCTCTTCACTACATAGGAGTGAAGTTGGCAACCAAAAAAAAAAAAAAAAAAAAAAAAAAAAGCCTCACAAGACAGGGGCAAAGTATGGAAAACATACACTGGGTGCAGAATTCCAGTATGCTGCATCCAGGAATAGCACCATTTAAATACAAGTTCTCCTTTTGATTGAGGCCACATTTTGGGATCATCTATCCAAACTCTGTCACTTGTGCCCATTAGGAATCACATATGTGAAATTTAAAATCAGATTTAAATGTTCAAGTTCATATTTGTATTGCTTAATCTCTGCACAACTGAACATATTAAATCACTCCCCACCTTTGGTTTTTTTTCATGCCCCCCCCACCAACAAGCAATACTTGGACACTATGGTGGTCAACTATTCCAGCCTCCAGATGGGGAAAAAAATCCTAATAGTCAATATACGGATCATAGAGAGTCTCAAATGAAAAGCCTTACTAATCAGTTTCCCCCTTATTGGTTTTAAGTTACTTTTCAAACTAGCAGTGCTTTTGAGAATTTGCAACATGACTCTTATTGACCTATCAGTGAGATTAATGAGGCAAGGGTTAAAAGGACAAAAAAAAAAAAAAAAATTAAAAGTAGTCACCTTTGTGTCAAGTGCCTTTTTAATGCTGATTCGCCTTTGGATTCGAGCTTCCCCTCTTTCAATCTGTGCCATTATCTTCTCAATATCCTGGAGTTCATTACATCTTTCCCAGAAAACCGCTACAAAAGTAACACAGTTTTACAAGTTCAGAACAAATAAAAAAAATCACAGATGGGAGGGACAAAAAAAAAAAAAAAAAAAAAAAAAATCCACATTTTAGAATTGTGAATCCAAAAACAGACAAAATAATTTATCCATTTCCTGTACTTAAACGCTTCAGATTTGATATCAAACATACTTTAGTTTTGTAAAGAAATATTCACCTATCTATCCAGGCAAGAGAAAAAGAAGAAGACCTAAGAGAAAGTTTATGGATGTGGCGAGAGAGGACATGTAGGCGATGGGTGTGACAGAACAAGATGATGAGGACAGAAAGGTATGGAAATAGATGATCCGCTGTGGCAACCCCTAACGGGAGCAGCCGAAAGAAGATCCAATCCCTAAAATGACTTACCGAGCATGATCTGCCAGCATCTCACACAACACAGAGACCTGCTGACAGGGCACATTTATTTAAAAAATATACCCAATATCACACAGGCAGAGACTAAACCGAGCTATTTCACCAGTATGCAATATCGGCTTTACACAAATGTGTTACACAAACTGTTTCCCCAAAAAGACCTGATCTAGCAGCAGGGGGCACCACTCTTTGCATTATAATTCTGTGATGGCAATAGCCTTTATGTACGGTTATTCATACACATATTTCAATTAGTTCCTTAATGGTTATGGTAATCACTCCTTGTTGCATAGTGCTAAACCGGGCAACACAAAATTGAACTTTATCATTTATTCTTAACATTAACTAGGAAACA
The DNA here is from genome assembly GCA_026402145.1 of Polypterus bichir lapradei. Taxonomy (NCBI): domain Eukaryota; kingdom Metazoa; phylum Chordata; class Cladistia; order Polypteriformes; family Polypteridae; genus Polypterus; species Polypterus bichir. The sequence continues at coordinate 19,337,458 of JANRMT010062823.1, read as the reverse complement.
GTCCTCAAAGTTAGTTCATTTGGAGCAAGATGAGCATTTCCTTTTTTGACCACACATTCTTGTTTTCAGAATGCCAAACTTTGGTGTAGGGAGGTAATAGCAACGCTCACATATGGCCAGAAGTTGCAAGTATTTGATGGTCTCGTCATTTCTTGGCATACATTTCTAATTGTTGTAAATGTTAAATTCTGCATTGTGGAGTATGTTTAGAACGTTAATGGGCCATAGGATTAGCCAGCTGCTCAGTAGCTCAATATACAGGCTTACCGCTCATTGTTCATCAATGGAACGCCTCCCATGTTTGGCTTGACACTCCTGAGAGGTCACCTTTGGAGTTCTTTTGTGCAATCAGCGTGTAGTATGTATCTAAAATTTTCACTTGGGAATAATAAAATTTACCTAATCTAATACTGTATTTTGCCATCATAGTGATCTTATGAGGACAGGAGTCCAGGTCAGTTTTCAGCAGGCACTTAACAGTCTTTGTCACACGTGCATTCTGTTTCCCATAGCGGATGCTGAGCAGATGGCACTGCTGTTCTAGGAGCAACCTTAGCAATGCACTTGACAGTCAGTAGATGTTGTCTCTAGTCTTTTACATTCTTCCAAATCAGCATCTTGAGTGGTTTGCCATAAGATAGACATCCCAATAGACTTGGTGGAGGTTGCCGCTACCCCAAATTATGTTTGACCACCACTCTCTCTTCATAAGCTTTTGATCAAGGTCAAGATCAAAGTTGTGGCCTCTGTGGTTCATGAGCAAGCACGTGACAGACGGACATAAAAAAAAAAAAAACTATTTTATCCACACGCTATCATATGTATATTATACATAAAAGTTAACACAAATCTTCAATTAGGTTTCTCTGAATAAATAAGACAAAATAATAAAAATATGACTCTTACAATTTACCAAATAGAGTACCTGAATTTATCCCTACTTTGAGGTGCACCAGCAGCCATTATGTTGTAAATTACAGCATACTAACACACTTTTCTATTTAATGGGTAATGCTAACTTGCAATTTCAAATTATCAGAGACAACACATTTTGTTGCTGAGGTTTCTCAGCTTAGAAACCAAATCTGAAATTACCGAAGCATACGGATTGCACAACTACCTTCATTTTAATCGTGTATAAATGAAGGTAGTTAAGTATTTAAAAAAAAAAAAAAAAAAAAAAAAAAAAAACAACTGTAGCCAGGATGGGCGGCCCGGAGGCTAGGGATCTGCACTGATAATTGGAAGGTTGCCAGCTCAAATCCTGTGAACGCCAAAAGTTACTCTACTCCGCTGGGCCCTTAACCTGCAACTGCTACATCCTGGGAGTGACCTAATTTGCATCCAGCCCTGCAAGTAGGCCAGTGGTGCCCAAGACATTGATCACGATTGACCGGTAGATCGCAAAGGTAGTGCAGGTAGATCGAGTTGCATTAAAAAAAAAAAAAAAAAAAAAAAAAGTTTAAACATTAGTCTATCATATCTCCTCCCTATGGCATTTGCCATTTGATTGACAGACAGGGCCGGCCAGTCTGAGATCTCTTTTCTTCTAACACACTGGTCATCCTGCACGCACAATCAAACGTGCAAGCTACTGCAAAACTCCAGCTGTGATCTAGTTAGCCTTCCAATTTATATCAACTAAAGAAGGGATTTAAAAAAAAAAAATTGTTTGGGGAGGGTATGGGCTGGATGTGGAATTGGAAGAGGATTTTTTTTCTCTCACAATGTCACAATCGAAGTGCGTTTGTCTGATCTGTCATTGCTATTCCAAAGAAGGAAAATGTGGAAAGGTACTTTCGAACTGTTCATAAAAACTACGAAACTGACTTCCTTCCGAAAAGCGATCTGAGAGAGAGGGAACTAAAACTGCAGTTAAATCAGACAGCCGTCATTTTCACTCGGCTGAATTCAGCCGAGAGAGAGAAGCAAACAATCAAAAATCAATAGGTGCTGTTCGAGCTTTTAATTATGCGAAGCAATGCCTGACAATAGCCGCAAGAAAGGAAGCAATGTGAAGGTAGTCTTGCAGCATTTTTTAGAGGAGCGTCTGTATCCTCTAGCCAGTGGGCGAATAGCCCCTACACCCTCTCAGTGTGGAGCATGTCACAGAGAGAGAGAGAGAGAGAGAGAGAGAGAGAGAGAGAGAGAGAGAGAATGAGAATCAATAGGTGTTATTCAGGCTTTTAAGTATGCAAAGCACCACATGGGAAGCATATCATACATCATTGAGGAGTTTTATTTAATACGTAATACGTGCTCTGATTGGGTAGCTTCTCAGTCATCCGCCAATAGCGTCCCTTGTGTGAAATCAACTGGGCAAACCAACTGAGGAAGCATGAACCATAAATAAGACGACCCATTGTCTGCAGAAATCTGCGAACCAGCGAAAAATCTGTGATATATATTTAGATAAGCTTACATATAAAATCCGCGATGGAGTGAAGCCGAGAAAGTCGAAGCGCGATGTAGCGAGGGATCACTGTAATGGATATTGATTTTTACATCAATTTTGAAAATTGGTAAAGCACTACATGGGAAATGGTTATGAATTCTCATTTATAGAACATTGTAGCAGAAGCTGTCAATTCTCCAGTGCTGCTTCTCACCCCAAATCTCTCCAAACCACAAATTTCTAGGAAAAAACTCACCACAACTATTCTAACTTTGTTTTCTCCTTGTCCCAAAAAGTAAAAATCATAACAAGCTTAAAAATAAATATATAAATAAAATAAATTGGATAGGCAAAAAATAGAACCAAAAAAGCAGCAGTGCAGATGTCACATATAGCTCTTTATCTTAAACGGATTTTAGGGCCTTGTTTCCCTCTAGATGTCCCCATACATTTATTGACCCAACAGGCATCAGTACCGTCATGACACACAAATATTAACATTATATTCCTTTCAAATGCAAATTAGTCATCTACATACCAGAGTACTCCATAACTTCCTCTGGAGTTTTGCCTTCCACCTCTCGTGCAATATTCTCAATATCATCTCTGCCCCATTTTTCATTGGCTTTGATGAATTGGTTGAAATCTCTTTTGTTCCAAATAGTAAAACCCTATTGGGGGAGATAAAAAAAAAAATAAATAAATATTGTTTGGGTCGGGGGGGGAACACAAAAAAAGGTCAACAAATCTTTCACCTGCGTCAAGAGTTTCTCCTTCTCTTCCAGCTCCTCTTCTGTTAAAGGCTCTGCTTCATCGATCTTACTCTGTTCCTCTTTTTGTACCTGAGCAGAATTTGGTAGGTCAGGATTTCGTGGTACCTGCGCAGTTGAAGAGTAATATCTAGTCATGTTATCTTGATTTTCATAACTTCATAAGACATGAATTATGATGAAGACATTAACAGAAAGCAAGTACAGTATGTGTGTACACAAGCCAGATTATTTTTAAAAGAATCAAAGCCCGGAATTAAACAAAACAAAAAGTAATCCAAAACAGGATTATGTACCAACAAACATCAGAAATTTGGGGTGCACAGCTGGCAGAAACAGAAAACTGCTTTCATAACAAGAATCTTAACCTCCTTGGTGTTAGCCCGAGTGTCTCTGTAGAGTTAAGTGGTTATGGATCTGATATTTCAGCTTAATGCTGTACAACACTGAACAGTATCCTGCCCTTCCTCTACTGGATAAAAACAACAACAACATCATCATGCTGCACAAAAACTAATGAATATCTGAGTTTTGCCAATCCATGGAAACTCCTCAATATATATTTAGAAGTGGGGTGAATCCTTCAACCGATAAACTAAAAAGCATGTGAACAAAAAGCAGTAAAGGCAGCTTTAGAACAAATTGAAACTGAAGCAACAATGACGACAATGTGAATTGGTCATCAGACACTAGTGCTGGGCGGTATGACCAAAATTCTATATCACAATATTTTTCTAAATTATACCGGTTTCACAGTATTCTACGGTATTTTTTTCCCCATGCATGAGTGGATGTTAACCACATTTTCCACTGCAATTACTGCAGTAGACTGGCTAAGAATAACCTATTCCACTGTCATGAGCATTGTACAAGAAAAAATTAACATTAATACAGGTTTGCATGGCCCCTTAATGTGATGTTTTCAAGGGGGTGGTACTAATGAAGAGAAGGAATCACATTGCATGACAGTAAGAACCTTTCTATTGAACAAATTTTGCAAACAACTTAAACTAAAATTTTGACAACAATTTTCAACCATCCAAAGAGGCATTTAGACTTTGTAAAATATCCAGAGGTGCTTGTCAAAAGTTGTATTGCACTGAACAGGTCTTAGAAAAGGAATAAATAGTAAATATTTTTTGTAAACCAACTACACTTTCTGTTAATGTTAAAGTTAACAATCTCTGTCCACCGACACGTTAAAGTGACTTTTTAAACAACTAGACCATCATTAAACTGCATAATATTTTAACTAATTAACAATAAAATAAATAAATAGTGTAACTTCCAATAATACTATTTCAAGACTTCAAGCACATGTGCATTACACAGTATTCACTAATTAAAAATAAAATAAAAACACCACAAGTGCAACTTGGTGATGACATCTTTACCAACTGAACCATCATTTAGGCAAATTGCATTAATATGGACTTAGCTTCATGTTAAGCTATATACATAAATGATAAAACAGAAACTTGCATTTATAATGCTATTTGTGCTATAGCCCTACGGAAGTGTATTAGGACCACAGTGAAGAAAAAACAAAAAAAAAAAAAAAAAAAGGGAACAGGGAAGAAAAAAAAAAAAAAAACAACAACAAAAACTATGCCAAGAATAAAGTCGACATTTCCACTTTATTCTCAGTTTATTTTGTCATTAAAATAGAATGTCGTAAACTAAACTTCACCCTAAAATCAATGTTTAATTTACTAGATTTTCTCAAACCCCATAAGTTAATGTAGCACATTAAATGCTTTGTGTTAAGTGTTCCCTGGTCCAGTTTTTAATCGCTACGCGCTTCTTAAACTAACTTCCTCTACTCTAAGAGGAGACGCAGTTAGCGATCACCACACATAATATATTCACTTCATGATATTCCTGCTCTCTGAAAATTTAGAATGCCAAGATAAATACTTGATATTTTCAGGATAAAATGCATTAAAGCAGGTATTAAACATGCACGGTAGTGTGACAGTAGTGTTGCTCCCACGCAGTAAGAGGTCCCCAGGTGTACATTCAGTGTAGAGAATTTTATGGCAGGTGTGACGAGGCTCCAAAAAAACTGGATGTATGAATGGGTATTGCAGGAGTTTAACTTAAATATTGTGTAAATGTTAGGTTCGTGATCTAGTAGTCGGAAACACGAACATAGAATTCAATGGATGCTCTTCTGAGCGGGCTTTCTTTATTACATGCTATCTCTGTCTGACGTATCAAACCCCCACCAATCACCACATGATAAACGTCTTTGTGAAATTAAAACTAGTTATTATATTATTATATATATTATTATATATATATATATATAAATAAAACACACACAACTTAGGCCAAGGAGTGTTCAGAAGTTAAAAATAAATAAATAAAAAAATCTTCGTTATACATGTTTAATTATGCCATTCATTCAGGGTTGCAGCCATTCCATCAAGCGAGGCAGGAGCAAATCCTGAACGGGGCGCCAGCATCTCTCAAGGTGAAAGCAAGCAATACATACACTAGCAGGGTTAACAGAGCATAACAAAACCCCACATCCTACATGACTTTGAACAGAAACTGAAGCACGCCGAGTAAACCCATCAGATCAAGAAATTTGGCAAACTGAAAAACAGACACATTTACAATCATCATACAATCATTTTACATGAGTATTACAGGGTGGCATGATGGCATTTCAGTAATGCCACTAACTGATGATGAAAAAAATCCTGGGTGTTCCTAATGTGGAGTTTGCATGTTTTCTCCCACAGTCCAAAGACCTGCAGTTTAGGTGAATTGGGGCTGCTAAACTAGCTCCTCTGTGTGTGTGTGTTCATGCTATGATGTACTGGCACCATGTCCAGGTGTAGTCTTGGGCCAAATGATAGCTGGGATAGACTCCATATGGCCCATGTCCCTGGAAAAGCGGATCCAAAAAGTGGATGGATGTTCATATTGTCAAATAGACCAGTACGGACTGGCACTTAATTTGCCGGCAACGTGGTCCAGTAATTATGGCATTAGATTTTAAATACCAAGATTGCAAGTTTCACTCTGCGCAAGTCATTTAGCCTGCTAGTGATCTAAAATTCCCTCAGGGAATCCTGTGTGGGGTGCTCTGGGAGTATGGGGTACTGGACCCCCTGATAAGGGCTGTTCAGTCCCTGTACAACTGGTGTCAGAGCTTGGTCTGCATTACTGGTAGTAAGTCGAACCCATTCCCGGTGAGAGCTGGACTCCGCCAGGGCTGCCCTTTGTCACCGATTCTGTTCATAACTTTTATGGACAGAATTTCTAGGCGCAACCAGGGTGTTGAGGGTGTCCAGTTTGATTTGGTGGGCTCAGGATTGGGCCACAGCTTTTTTGCAGATGACGTTGGCCTGTTTGCTTCATCAGACTGTGATCTTCAGCTCTCTCTGGATTAGTTCGAAGCAGAGTGTGAAATGGTGGGATGGGAATCAGCACCTCCAAATCCAAGACCAAGGTCCTCAGCAGGAAAAGGGTGGAGAGCCCTCTCAGGGTTGGGGGCGAGATCCTGCCTCAAGTGGAGGAGTTCAAGCATTTCGGGGTCTTGTTCACAAGTGAGGGAAGAATGGAGCTGGAGATAGACAGGTGGATTGGTGCGGCATCCACAGTGATGCAGGCTCTGCATCGATCTGTCGTGGTGAAAAAGGAGCTGAACCGAAAGGCAAAGCTCTCAGTTTACCGGTCGATCTACATTCCTACCCTCACCTATGGTCATGAGCTGTGGGTAGTGACCGAAAGAACGAGATCGCAAATACAAGCGGCTGAAATGAGTTTCCTCCGCAGGGTGTCTGGGCTTTCCCTTAAAGATAGGATAAGAAGCTCAGTCATCCGGGAGGAGCTCAGAGTAGAGCCACTGCTCCTCCGCATCGAGAGGAGTCAGATGAGGTGGCTTGGGCATCTGATCAGGATGCCTCCTGGACACCTCCCTAGTGAAGTGTTCTGGGCATGTCTAACCAGGAAGAGGCCCCGGGGAAGACCCAGGTCATGCTGGAGGGACTATGTCTATTTTTAATTAAAAAGACGGTTGGGTTTTAAGACTTTCTTAAAAAGACTACTTAAACCGTTTTCAAATTTTTAACAAAACCTTTGCTTAAAAATACATAAAACCCTGAACACCGCCCCAGCGTGCTGAACATTAACCTAACACACTTTCCATCTAGCATACCTTGTAGCCAATGGTTTTTCTGTAATAAAGAATTTCTTTTTCAAGCAGCTCAAATAGTCGTGGAGGGAAGAACTGGAAATCTTGAACATTTGGTTGCTTTGGGGGTCGTGGGGCCTGTTGAACAAAAGGATTAAGATTAGTAAATCTAAACAGACTTCAGGGTCTATACAATAGCTACATTTTAGACACATACCTTAGGTACTTTGGGTTCACTGACACGTAATGCCTCCCTGAAATAAGCATCAACTGCATAGTTTGCTTTCCTCTCTCGCTTTGGTGGTTCAATCCACTCTGTAAGTGCCATCTGTGGGGGGAGATTAAAAACAGAATACAACAAATAGATGGAGGAATCAATACCTATTAATATGAAGTCCTTTATTTAAAAAATAAATAAAATGAATGATAGCATTTGACAGATTTACTCTGGAATCCCACTACACCAAATAGGAGTTTTCATCTTACCTTCTTTTTCTCTCTGTAGTCTTCGCCTTCAAAGTTATACACACTGTTTTCAGTATCCATTGTAAAATTTCTTAGATTGCTTTCACCCATCTTAGCCAGTTTTTCTTTTAATTCCGCAGTCTGAAAGACAAAGCAGGGTGCTTAAATTAGAGATAAATGTTACAGCATTATATTTAGGAAGAAAGTGACAATTCATAAGTGTAAAAGTGAGGCACTTGTCTATAATGCAATATTCTTTATATGGTAAACTACCTTCTTTTCTCCTCTTTCAAGTATGGCGTCAATGTCTTCATCCGTAATCTCACTTTCCTTAGATGCAAACACATGTGTAGCACCATGACGAATGATGGACAGCATTTCATCTTTCCCAAGTTTGTTCAAATTTTGGTCAACTAATCTTCCTAATGGAAGAAAAAAAAAAATGGCGGTGAGCAACAATTATGAAAAATTTAAGTATTTCCAAAAGTAAAAATCAACTGTTATACTCCCATTAAATGGAAGCAGTTTAACCCATTTATGCCTAAGGAGTTTGTGCATGAAATTCACATATGTTGCGTAGAAAAATATAAGGAACAAGAATTTGAAGAGAAAAAAAATGTATTGCATTCCATTGTTGAGTTATGTGGCATCCCAAAATTGGAACACTAGGCAAATCCACTTCTTACATTATACATAACGTATAAAATTGCCTGACTGTTATTCCAGTAATAGAACACGAGGCATTAATGGGTTAAAAGAACTTTTACTTGCAATTGTTTTAGAGGGTGGTCTTTTTCTTTAAAGGAAAAATTGAAACCACACCCTTACCTTGCTGAATAACAATGGAATCCAGTCGGAGTTTCATTTCTGCTCTTTCGACTATTCTCTCTTCCACAGTATTGTCTGTAATAAATCTGAAGACTCGCACTTGCTTTTTTTGCCCAATTCTGTGGGCTCGGTCCTGCACATTACAAAATTTTTCAAAATAAACAAAAAACATACACAAACAAGTAGGCAAGTGATTTACAAAGCTAATATGCATTGCTTCTCAATTTGCACTACTCAAAAATGTCCTGTTTGGCTACTAAAATGTTACAGATCTCTCATCTGTCCAAGTTTTTCCTGTAAGCCTTTACTTTACTACAGATGCATTTTAGATGGGCACATATTCAGCTTGTATTCAAAGTTATAACATGGGAAGAAAGTCATTTAAAAGCAGAATACATTCCTTGGCATTAATCCCAAGTGTCTCTTAGTCTCAGAGTTCCATGCAAATACAGTTAAGCCCAAGCGTCTCTCAGGTTACACTGCATTGTTTGCATGTGCAGCGTTAAAGCTGTAAGAGCACTGTGGACAGTACTCTGCTGCCATCTAGTGGCAAAAACATTCTGCTATAAAGAAAATGAATATTTCTATGCATTTTGCCACTCTACATAACTCATCAATATTTATGAGGGGGCGGAGGCCTCACCCAAAACATCCATTAGCATTTAAATGAAAAAATGTAAAGCCAGATTTATAAACAAAGTGTGAACAACAAATTGGTCATAAGAAATTGACACCAATAGTGAAAAGCATATGGCACTATACGACCAAACCAGCACAATACCCCTGATGAATTTGGTCACGTGAAGCTTAACTCTGGAAAAGGGTAAAAATGACTGATCAAGTGGAAAAGAAACATTAGGCTCCCAAGCCCTGTTCACAAATGCAACTGTCAATGTTTGTGTCAAGGTAAAAGTGGAAGTCACCAAGCCGTGTGCTTACACTAACACTATGGGTGGCGTTGATCGTGTGGATCAGGCACTGACATTCTATACCCTCATGCAGAAGCAATAGAAAAAAGAAACACTTCCATCTTCTCGATCATGACATCGGGGTGACGGATGGTGACTTTTTCAAAACATATATCATATGAAGGAGGTGTACTGAATCTGCATCGGTACAACAGTGGACATTCAACATACCTTTTCTACTGTAATTATGTTGACTTTTTGGTATTTACATGTTTTACATAAATTTCTCCCTATCCCAAGAAGAAATATTTTTGGCTCGTTTTCCCAGGGCTTAAATGACACTGAGAATGCATGAAGTAAGGATTTTATAAAAAGGAGCAAACAAGCAGTGAATATTTCAGAAACTACATTAAAACTGCAGCAGCTTTTTTTTAGCATAAGCACTGCTCCTCTAGCAAGCTGTAACCCCCTAACTGCATGCAGTTTGACTGCTCACAATTATATCAGGACAATTCAAACTTTCACTTCACATATCTAAAACAATTTGGACTGGGTAGAATTAAAATTTGAGATACCCCTGTAGGAAGAGACAAAATTATACATGCGATTTAAATCTTCAAAAGCCTTAATACAATTTCACTGTACAATCTACTTGACGATGTATGCAACAGAGCTACATCTCAGCGATTCCTACACAGCTGTCAATTTGAAAGAATTCTAATATTTGAAAAGAATAGCGGGTATGTGTAATTTCAACTAAAAATGTATAATTACAGTACATATGGTGAATTTTAACTGGAAGTTACTGCAATTGTACATATCTTTAATTCAATTCTGGTATCTTCAATGTAAACACTAGACACATTTTGAACCAATAGCAAGCAAAACCACAAGTTTCCTTACAGAGCAATGCCCAGACATTTTCCAGAAATTGATGTGCTTGTGAATCAAACAGCACAGCCAAAGTAAAATGCACTTTTTGAATAAAACCTTCACTTTCCTTTGTTTCAAACCAGAAAGCAAGTCAAGTTGAAATATCTTCACTGCAACTAATTGCCACATTTCCTATTATATAAAGTATAATATAAAAAGTTGCTTACCATAGCTTGCAGATCAACTTGGGGATTCCAGTCAGAATCGTAGATAATGACAACATCTGCTGTTGCAAGGTTAATACCAAGACCACCTGCCCTTGTGCTCAACATGAAGAGAAATTTAGGACTATTTGGAGCATTAAACACATTGATTGAATTCTTAAAGGAGGAAACAGAAAAAAGAAAAAAAAAAAAAAAAAGCATTGACAACTAATCATAAAATGCACTTTAGTGAAGTACCACAGAACTAGAGGTTTGTTTAAATATTGGCAACACTTAGAGAGCATCAGTAGCATGGTTTTCATCTCAGTGCTCTGTGGCACATAAACAGCCTTTGAGAAAGCTAGTGAAATTACTTGTGAATATGAAGGATCCACAGCTCAGACACTGAAATATGTAATATCAATAGATAAGCCACCTCTGACCAGTATAAAATGAAGTAATGTTTGGAGACCACATTGCAGAAACAAATATCCACTTTACTGAAGCTTTGTATGCAACATTAAGACCAAAAGAAGCCTTTGGAACAGTAAAGGAATAAGAGATTAATTTTTGCAGTGCCTAAAGTTTTACATTTTTACTGCAGTAAAATTTACTTGCTTCTGTTCCACTGTGTCCTACTCCTGTGCACACCATGCATAACACACATTGTTACTTAATTGAGTTTCACACTTTCCATGAAACTCATTTCTTTCATCAGACAGTGCTCAGCATATGCACTAACCTGTCTCTCCTCATGAGGGGTCTGTCCATCAAGTCTGCAATACCCATAGTTTCTCCACATACAATAATCCTCCAGGATATCTAACATCCTGGTCATCTGGCTAAAGATGAGCACTCTGGAACCTGGAATTGACAGTATAGTCAATTAGTATTACAGATTTAAAAATCACACACACCACTTATAATGAAAAATACCAAACCAATCAATTAAAACACATTAAAGAACCCAAATTTAAGCTTAGGCAGCGGTTGTCCTTCCTCTCTCCTGGATTGCTTAGAGCATTCTTTAGAGGTCTTCCCCTAAAGAATCCTCTAAGCCAGTGTTTCCCAAACTCAGTCCTGGGGACCCTCTGTGGCTGCAGGTTTTTGTTCCAACCAGCTTCTGTTTTTAATTGAACTCCTGGGCCAATTAAGTGAAATGAGATTTCCCAAGTTTTGTGTTTAGGGAACAATACAGAAATTAGAAAACTGTTTGCTAAAAAAAAATAATAATAAATAAATAATATTAAAATGTATATTATATAAGAATAATGTATTTTTTTTTTCTTAACAGTATTTTCATCTTGATTTTCATTCTACTTTTCAAGGTTTTCTAACTGTTTAGTTCATCCATTATTTACTAATTAGTGGGTCGGACTCTAAAGTAGTTGCAGCCTTTGATTATTCAGTGTGTCTGGGTGTGTGATCTGCTCGTTTTAAATTGTCATTATTAAGATACAACGAAGGGGGAAAAACTGCACAGAGAAAGGGCAAAGTATAATGAAATCAACAAAAGAGAGTTAAGCATTTAAATCTATAGCAAAAGCAAAAATATTTATAAATGTCTTATAAATGTTAAAATCATGCTGCTATGCTTTTCTGAATGTCGAATAAAAGAAAAAATATACCAGCTAATTAAATGAGCTCAGTGCTATCAGGTGTTGTCACTGATTAGGAATCTGGTTGGAACAAAAACTTGCAGCCACAGTGGGTCCCCAAGACCGAGTTTGGGAAAAACTGCTCTAAGCAATCCAGGAGAGAGGAAGGACAACCGCTGCCCAAGTGAAGACCTTTGGTGATCCCTCATGCATCAGGAGTATCGGAACAGCTGAGACGCATTTTTTTTTTTTTTTTTTTAAATCACTGGGTCTCGGTGGCTTTCAAACCCCAAAAAACAGGCTACGGCAAAAATTGGTCCACCCCAAGGACCGGGTGCCCCAGCACAGACAGAGTAATAAAGTTTATGCAGTTAAGTGCCAAGAGGATTGACGCGAATTATACATCGGGGAAACCAAACAACCACTGGCGAAGCAGATGGCACAACACAGAAGAGCTACCTCATCAGGCCAGGACTCCGCAGTCTATTTACATCTACAGGACAGTGGTCACTCTTTCAGTGATGAAGATGTGCACATCCTGGACAGGGAGGAACGCTGGTTTAAGCGAGTAGTCAAGGATGCCATTTATGTGAAAAAGGACCGACCATCTCTGAACCGAGGAGGGGGCCTAAGGGTATAGGTTTCACCATCTTACAATGCTGTGAGTTCAGCAATTCCCCAACTCCCTGTGAATGGTACTCATGGCCATTGATCAATGGACAATTTGCATATCATTGATCACACAGCCCATTGTTAGTCAATGGTACTAGTTTTGGTCATTATGCAAAAGGTACTGTATAGAAGATTGGAGAAACCTGCAGTCAACTGAGACTGAGGAAGTAACTTGGATGAGTGATTTAACGTATCTCCCTGGAAAAGAACTATGTCCAGATGAACTGAATCAACTTTCTAGAATTTCATGGCTTGTTAGTTGCTTTAACTCTGATATGTCAGGTAATTCTCATATCCTAGATTTTCTTCCCCTTTCAAAGGAAATCATCCAAACGATTTGAAGGCTAAAATGGATGAATAATTCTCAGTCCTTCACTTTTTTCTCTTCACTTTCCTTCCAAGTATTTAATTAAACCCAATAGTGCATAATAAATACACACAGAGGTGTAAATGGTAACAAGCTAAATGGAGAAATGCTGGTCTCTTTTGTCATTTGCATGTTATTGCTAATTAGGAGCAATTAAAAAACAAAAATACAGCTGTTTAAGACTAAAATAAGCAATAAAAGGTTCAAAACCTTAACGAGCAAGACAACTAAAATGAAGCGGAAGTGTTACTTGAGCAATAAGTGCTTCTTAAGCAATTGGGTTGGAGCAAAAACCTTCAGCTACTGCGGCCCTCCAGGACCATGATTGAGGACCCCTGCAGTAGAGCATACTGGGATTAAGTGGCATAGAAAATAGATTTAACTGTAAAGGTAAGAAACCTGGGACACAGGTTTAATTAAAAGAAAGGTGTGGGTTTATTCAGACAAAATTGAACACAACTCTTTAAAAAGTTTAAATGCTCTTTACTTTACAGTATATAAAACTTATGAGTGATCTCATCACAAGAATGCATTCTTCCAAACACAACACACAACCATCGTTCTGACCTTGTTCCTTCAGCTTGGGCAACAGCTTGTCCAAAACCACCATCTTCCCGCTGTTCACTACAAGGTGAGTATCAGTGGTGTAAGGAGGCCCCGGCTCGGCACCGTCAAATAGATAGGAGTGATTACAACACTTCCGTAGCTGCATCAATATATTCAATAACCTGATTTTTTCCATTTTCCCAGCAGAATTTAAAATATCAATATCCTTCATTAAAATCTTGGTATACCTGTGTGGTTTAAAAAAAAAAAAAAAAAAAAAAAAAAAAGATTGATTTTGCACCCTTGTACCAAAACAGTCCAAGATGTTTGCTCAGTTGTGTTGTCCTCTTTTGTAAGTTACTTTGAATAGAAGCATCTGCTAAGTGAATAAATGTAAATGCATGAATACCGTCTCAAAGATAAAATTTAGGGGAAGAACACAGACTCTCAAACTATACATATGCATTACAGAAAAAGTGTGACATGGTGTTTTAATTATACTTCATTTGAAGAAAAATGTTTTGGCGTGATTATTCTTTTAAACAAGTTACTTACTCCACACAGTTTGTAGTGATAGCCAAGGTTAAAAAAAAAATAAATAATAATAATAATAATAATAATAATAAATTCCTTGGAGAATGGGCAGAAAAAAAAAAGTTTGACATAATACAACCCAAGAGTAATCAAAGCTTTACAAAATGACAACAGGAAAAACATCCAGCGAGGTTAAGGAGCAGAATCTGTGCATCTATGATGTCACATAATCCACATGTCAGTTGTTCAGTCATAACATGCATAATACATTCTTCTTCGGTAATGTACTGTTAAATAGAGACATGAGGGTGGGACATTGGGTGGGAATCTGCACATGTTATAAATAGGAAAGTAAAGCCACATGGGACTGACTTTTTGAATTGAAGATGTGCCTATGCTCCTCATCCACTGGTCAAGACTCATCATCAGGACAATCCCACATGGCTTTAAGTTTCCTCCATTTATCGTGTGTGTCAATTTTTCCAGAAGTGTCTAACTATTTTAGCAAAATAAGCATGCGTTTTGGATGCTCTGAGCATATGACTAGATAAAAGACATGTGAAAAATGTTCACGGTAAGAAGGAATAAAAAAAACAAAAAAAAAAAACCACCTTGCATTATTCGGGTCATACGATCAACATCATTTTCTGTTTTACGTAGGTCTTTATTGTCTTCAGGCATGCTTAACTTTTTTTCCTCTACATTCTGCATGGGATTAAATATCTTCTCAGCCACCATAACAAAGTGCTTGGGGTAAATAAACAAACAAAATAAAACAAAAAAAAAAAAAAAAAAAAAAAATGGGGAGAGGGAGTATTCCTTTAAAAGGTATAAAAGGATTTAAAATGTCTGAACCCCAACTACAACTGGAATTGCAATGTAAGTTACCTCCTGGTGCGCTATTTTTTTTGCAGATGCAAGACCAATATCTAGCGAGAAGTCTAGCAGTAAATTGTAATAAACTCCAGTAAATGAAGCACAATTTACAAAGAAATATCAATGAAGTGGCCACAGCAATGCCACATGGAAAAAAACTTGTAAAAGTCACAATGTGAAAATTATGTTTTAAGAATAAAGACAATGGTTTTAATGCCAGCACTGACTTTGTAAATGCTTGTAAATTTTAGTATTACAGTAGGCGTGTAGCTTGTACAAAAAGCAAGCAAACTGTTTTAGCCATGTTGTAATCAGCCAGCATCTCAAAAGGAGACACCACTGCTACAAATAAGAGATTTAATAATTTTAGTTATTTAGTTGGAAAAAAGGAGATTTTAAATAGCTTCTGCTTTGTTAAAATATTTTTTATTTTAGCCTCATTCCTAGCAAATTAATTTTGAAAGCTACAGTTAAATTAAACCATGGCCAGACAACGCCTTCTGTTACACATGAAGGTAAAATCCTCCCAAAGAAGCACAAGCCATTACTTGAGGGGTGTATAAGGGGATATAAATACACATCCACTAAGAGGCCAACTAGCTGGGACAATAAAATGGAGACTCTTTTTAAAGTGATTTGTGAAACTAAAGTTATTCAATTGTAACTGTCACTTACCATTCTCGTTGCATTTTGCTAAGGCCAACATATATCTTTACTTCTTTCTTGGGAAGTAAACTCTTCTCTACATCAGCTTTGATTCTCCTCAAGAGAAAAGGTCTCAAAACCTTTGAAGTAGAAAAGAGTTGGCATACATTAGGTTCCTTTTCACTACTAA
>JANRMT010062823.1:19255229-19285368 GCA_026402145.1 Polypterus bichir lapradei | reverse complement strand
ACATTTGGCGCATCATAAAGAGGAAGGTGCGACAAAGAAGGCCCAAGACGATTGAACAGTTAGAGGCCTGTATTAGACAAGAATGGGAGAGCATTCCTATTTCTAAACTTGAGAAACTGGTCTCCTCGGTCCCCAGACGTCTGTTGAGTGTTGTAAGAAGAAGGGGAGATGCCACACAGTGGTGAAAATGGCCTTGTCCCAACTTTTTTGGGGATTTGTTGACACCATGAAATTCTGAATCAACAGATTTTTCCCTTAAAATGATACATTTTCTCAGTTTAAAAACTTTTGTTCCGTGATTTATGTTCTATTCTGAATAAAATATTAGAAGTTGGCACCTCCACATCATTGCATTCAGTTTTTATTCACGATTTGTATAGTGTCCCAACTTTTTTGGAATCCGGTTTGTAATAAAAAGTGTGAATTTCTAAATTTTTCAGGCACAGTAGCCTGTAATGAGTAATATAAAAAGTGAGTGTTCGATTTTGCCAACGTGCTCAGCCTTAGGAAGTGGATCTGTGATCAGTTACAACTCTAATTTTTTGTTCATAGTAGTTTCTTACTGGTAAAGCTCGATCTTGGGCTGAGCGGGAATGCTAAATGTAATGCAGTAACCACAATTTTTTGCAATTAGTATATTGCAGCAGCTGTAATCAAGATTAACACACAATTAATTGTGCAGCCCTATTAGAGTCAGACTCCAAAATAAAATGCAAAAAAATAAACACACACAAGAGTTAGAAGAACACAAAAAAATTTTTTTATTATGTACCCCAAGGCAACATTATATAAAACATTCACCACATTCTTTTATCCATTAAGGCCACAGCAGTATCAGGCACAAAACATGTACAAACAAACTACAGTGTCATTACCTCAAAAAAAAAAATGAACAGTTTTCAGGTCACTTGAAGACTAAAAATGTAATAAAAAAAAGGAAAACAATGCAAACAAAATTCCACTAACATATGGAAAAAAAAAATCTTTGGTGTCTACTGTCGCTATTCCAATAGTACTTTATTGCACACACTTTCGCATAGATAGGTTACCTTGACTTTCATTTTAAATTTACATTACCAAAAAAAAAAAAAAAAAAAGAGGTATTTTCTCTTGATACAATTCTATCCATAAGAGGGAAAAAAAAAAATAAGGGGGGGAGTGGGGGGACAACCCTGTAGTGCAACTGCCACATAAGAGAAGCTGCACAAAATAAAAAGAACTATCAAAAGCAGTGAATGGCATTTAGCTGCAATAAACTCTACCAGTCCACGGTGCCAGTGCATCCTCATAAGTTGTTTTAATTATTATTTAAGCTACTGTTTGAATACCCGACTGCTGTCACTGCTGGAAGGTTATATGCCCACTTAGGTCATGCTTGGCACACAGCAGTGCCCTGGCTGGTGAGCAGCTGGGCACCAAGCCTGGCAGATCCAGTTAGATTTTGGGACAACATAATGCCACAGGATGGCATGTTGGCAAGTGGGAGCAGGAGGAGAGCTAAACGAAGCACAGGTCTGCAATGGGGGCTGCAAGCAGGGGACAGAGGCGAGAGCAGGGAAAGGGGTTTCCCCCAAGAAGCAGCGACCTATGGGCAACATAAAAAGCAGCGGGTTAGTTGGGTTGGTGGTTAGCTTCAACTATATCAGAAATCCTCCCCCCCCCCCCCCAAACCCTGTTTGTCATTTATTGCACCCACTTCCAATATTGTTATCTACTCATATGGCATCAAAATTTCAAAACGCGTATTATCCCCTTTGCATAGAGGATCTTGGACTTCTAAAAGCGCTACAGCTATCCTAAAAGACAACTTTCTCTATCTGGTACACTAGCCACAGCTGGGAAAATAAAATTGGGAGGTGGCATTTCTGATGCAGGATGTTTTGAACATACTGCAGTCCATGGTCCTAAAGATGGCAAAAATACTAGCAAGACCAGCGTTTAAAAGCACTTTTCCTTCTATGAGTGGTTGTGGTACCAATAAAACCAGTGAAGACACCCAACTTCACAAACCCCTAACAGCCTCCCCAACCCCATAAAATCCCGGATGACCTGGTAAAGTATACAGAGTGGCATTTTGAGTCATGTAATATTCTCGGCATGGATTTTTAATAATACAAAAAGTGCAATTCTACAATGCAAGACCTCTTAAAAAGAACCCTGTCTTTTTAAAAATTGTCTATGGTAAAATTTCAGCGTGCTTTTCATGCTTGAATGTAAAAAGGAAATAAAAAGGTTAGAATCTCAAGGGTCTAAAAAAATGCTTTGAAATTAGAAATAATTTAAAACACTCCCACAGCACACATTTAGGGCTTGACAAACTTATGTTGAATATGGAAAGAAAGCAAGGGGGTTGGGGGGGGGGGATTGGGGAGAGAGAGGAAAACTGCAAAACCCTCTAAAGCCATTTAAAGGGGGTGGTCATCTTCCATAATTTGCATTAGACCACACCCTTTTAATGTCATTGTTGGAAGGGGTGCCCAGTCCCAATAGCCCCCAACCCAACAAGCATTCCCTTTGGGCCAATTAAGTGGATTATGACAACACAGGGTTGGAGAGATGGCAGGGGCTGTGGTGGCTTAGAATGGTGTCATTTTTAACTCATTTAAAGGATACTGGACTGTCCCAAAACAAACACCCCACCCTCACCTCAGCTGGACGCCCATCTGCTACAACTTAAACACAACTTAAAAACTGCTTCAGCAGAGGATGCAAATTCACAACTGGTTAAAAAGTGAAAACGAACCTAAACCTTCAGAGCAGCTTTTGTAAGGATTTAAATGCTTTTCCAAAAAAAAAATTCCAACTTATGTCTTTAAAAGTTTTACCAAAAACAAAACAAAAGCAGGTTCCACAAGAATTTAAAATGGCAAAGATCTGGAAGCCAAGGCAATATTCAGAATGGTACATTTTCGCAGAACAAATGGTAAACTCACGACATCCAACAAGTAAAATGGGAACTGGAGTTGAAGAAAGAAAAAAGAAAAAAAAAACTTTTTACAGCAAAGGATGCATTCAGTTTGCTCTTGGATCAAAGAATAAAAATCTAACTTGTCAAGCCCTTTTTTATGGAAATAGAAAATTTTCGGTCAAATTTTGGGGAAAAAAAAAAAATTTAACCGTAACATTTAGGAACAATTCCTTCAAAATAGGAAGGCACGGCTCTGCAACTGCCCAGTATCTGATTTCTATGTACACATATTAACAAAACAGAACATCCCTCAAGCCAAAATCGGGAATAGCAGCAGAATTCTCAATCCGCCAACCTGGAGCCTGGTACGTGACATTAGTGTTGCATTACGTCGTCAACGCATCTGCCTTCAAGAAGGCAGTCCGTGCTTGTTTGCTTGTGCGCTTTTTCAAGCGTGAGACTCTACGGCACTGCCACCATATACGTGAATGCTCGAGCCTTACACCAGCGCCGTATGCGTCAAGACCGGTGATCTGTATCGGCTACATGCTTCCGGTTGCCATCTCTGATTGAGAAATCTTCATTACCCTGATGGTACTCTCCTCTTCCACCGCGGTAGTTTCTGCCTCTCCATTGGCTTCTATGATAGTTGGGGTGGCGGGTGTTCCTCCCATCAGTCCATCTCCCTCCCCTGTAATCTGACCATGTGGCGTTGGCAGCATCCATTCCCCTGTCCCGATAACCCCCCCTGTTCCTGCTATACCTCCTACCTCTGAAGTTACCCCGGTCTTCAAACCCTCTCCCAGTCTTGCGTGTTTCATTGTGGTAAGACTGGCCATCATTTACATCTTCCTCCAAAGAGTCCACTAACTCGGGCCTAGTCACCAGGAGCTCCGGTTTTGCAAGCCCTCCTGAGCTACTAGGAGTGACCTTTTCAGCATCATTAACGTAACATTTTCTAACCTGCTCTGATTCATTTCCATTAAGCACAGTGACACTAATGGTGGGAGGCTGTGGGGAACTACTTGCAGCTTCTTTACTTGAGCTTACAGAGTCAAAAACTACAACAGCAGCAGAAGATTGCGGAGGCACAGGCAAGGCTTGATTAGTATTTGCAAGCGGTAGCTCTTTAGAAAAAGGGACGATATCCACTTCAGCTGAAATGCTTGACCCCAGTTTAGGGCGAGATTCAAGGTCACACTCTCCTCCTCTGTCTGGTAAGTTAGCCACATCTGAGGGGCTAAACTCTGGAGGCAGCATTTCTGAATTTGGACTAGCAGCTGTGTATTCACACACTTCAGACTGACTGAACTCTATGCTGCCCCCAACAGACGTATTTCCACTAGGGAATCTCTGCACTGGATAGCGTACGCAGAAGGGCGAGTAAACGGGAGGGCTGGCTGAATAGCTCCCAACAAAGGGACTCTGGCCATATGCAGGCCAGGGCAAGCCTCCCATGTGAACCACTGGAACAGGTACAGGAGGAGGCGCATTAAAGCTACCGCACAGTACCCGCTCAGGACCAAGACTTGAACAGGGTGCTCTGTCTGGAGCAATTACTGGCATGGGCAGTGGTGGACACGGTGCGGCTCTATCAGCTGGACTGCACTGACCATGAACTCTTCCAGCTGCTTGATGCTCCCAGTTCTGCTGCACAGGCATGGCCGGAGTTGCAGTTGTGGAATGGACACCTGGGGACGGTGCTGCATGGCTGACACAATCTGGTATCCAGGAAGCTGCATAGGTGGTGGTGGTGCCAGGTGACTTGGTCTGCATGGCGCAGGCACTCACATAGGCCTGGTGAAGGGGGAAGATGTAAGAATGGGGAGGCCATAGCGGGCAACTGTAAGCCTAAAAACAGAA
Organism: Polypterus bichir lapradei; assembly: GCA_026402145.1. Taxonomy (NCBI): domain Eukaryota; kingdom Metazoa; phylum Chordata; class Cladistia; order Polypteriformes; family Polypteridae; genus Polypterus; species Polypterus bichir. Next base: position 19,280,597 of record JANRMT010062823.1, on the reverse strand, counting down.
CAGAATCATAAAGGTCATTATAGCACTTAGCACTGTTTAAGTATACACATAAAAGTGCATACATCAGAGATCTACTTTAAAATTTTAAAAAATATATATATCAAGAGGATAAAAAAGTAAACTGTACTAAGGAAGGAAGGGCAAGTTATTGTGAGCTCAGAGTAACTCCTGTGTTAAGGCCAATACTTAAGGATGTTATGTGCACCTGCATTCTCATTTAGACAAGTGGCTGAAACAACAGTTATGAATGGACATGAAACAATAATAATCCTAATACAAAGCACTCAACAGCACACAAACATTTATTTAGTTACTGTTGGCTAGTCAGAAAAAAAAACAAGTCAATTTAAGAATAGTACTTCAAATGGCAGAGAGAATTTGTTTCTAATCAACACAAAACCAGAAGGCACTGCAGCCCTCTAAGAGGAAAGTGTTGCTTCATAGTAAACCCACTGAAGAGTGAGCAGGTAACATTCCTGGACTCATGTGAAATTAAGGTTTGAATGGAAATTAAAAGGTAACACCATCATAATTTGAAGACTGCTGTTGAAGTAGAAAACTGGACGTCATCAATACCCGCAAGTACAGTCCCTGACAAAAGTCTTGTCGCTTGTGTACAAATCGACCTGAAGTGCCGCTAAAATATATTTCTAATCAAGATTTTGTTACAAGAAATGGGTCATTTTAATCCCATCAGCTTTTGTAATAATGTTTCAGTGCAAAACGAAACTGACAAAAAGTATTCTAATATTCACAGCTTGGTAAAGCCCATTGAGTCCATTTTTGGCAAGACATAAGTGTTGTCGCCTTGTCATATGAGCTTCACCTGTGACTAATAATGGATCAATTAGGTCTCAGGTGTGTATAAAAAGAACCCCAGTACACTAGACCTTCACATCAACTGCAACTAGACCTCTGCAAACATGCCTAAGATTCACCCTGAGACTAAAGTGTTGATTATCAAGAGGCTGAAGACTGCTGATGTGGCAAACACCTTCAATGTGTCTCAGTGTCAAGTTCAGAGGATTAAAAAAAAAGATTTGAAGAGACTGGAGACGTTTTTGACAAGCCCAGGTCAGGAAGACCCCACAAGACAACTGCTCGAGAGGACCGTTTGTTGGCTCGAAAATCCAAGGCCAGCCCATTTTCCACTGCATCAGAGCTCCACGAGACCTGGTCACCTGAAGTCCCTGTGTCAACCAGAACAGTTTGTCGGATTCTGTCTCGAAATGGCCTCCATGGTCGAATCAGTGCCCATAAGCCAGCACTAAACAAAAGACAATTGAAAAAACCGTGTGGCATTTGCCAAGGCCCACAGCCTGCTAAAAGGATGGATGCTGGAAAAGTGGCAGAAGGTGCATTTTTCAGATGAATCTTCTGTTGAATTACACCACAGTCACCGCAAATATTGCAGGAGACCTACTGGAACCCACATGGAGCCGAGATTTACCCAGAAAACAGTGAAGTTTGGTGGAGGCAAAATCATGGTCTGGGGTTACATCCAGTATGGGGGTATGCAAGGGATCTGCAGGGTGGAAGGCAACATCAATAGTCTAAAATACCAAGAAATCTTAGCTACCTCTTATATTCCCAACCATAAAAAGGGCCAAATTCTGCAGCAGGATGGTGCTCCATCGCATACTTCCATCTCCACATCAAAGTTCCTTAAAGCGAAGAAGATCAAGATGCTCCAGGATTGGCAAGCCCAGTCACCAGACATGAACATCATTGAGCATATGTGGGGTAGGATGAAAGAGAAGGCATGGAAGACGAAACCAAAGAATATTGATGAACTCTGGGAGGCATGCAAGACTGTTTTCTTTGCTATTCCTGATGACTTCATCAATAAATTGTATGAATCCTTGCCAAACTGCATGGATGCTGTCCTTCAAGCTCATGGAAGTCATGCAAGATATTAAATGTGGATCTCACAGCACCACTACTTAATTTGCTGACATATTTTTGGATTTGCAGTAAAGTTGTTCATTTTCTGTATAGGCGACAAAACTTTTGTCTTGCCCAAATTTGACCTTTCTGTCTTGATTAAATGATAAATCTTTTTTCAGTGAAACATTTATTTCAGTGCATTAAACATCATTTGGGAGGGCTTTAGCTTTTCATATGAGCTATTTCTAACACCAGTTGATTAATTAAAAGTCAGGTTAATAGCAGGAGTTTCTACAAAATAGAGAACCGACAAGACTTTTGTCAGGGACTGTACTAGAACTTCAGAAAAATTGAAACAAATGTATTATAAATGTGATTTGTAAATCACTGTAAATAAAAACATTTAAACAAATATTATAGACTATACACAGGTAGTACCCGGGTTACGTACGAGAGAGGGACTGTAGGTTTGTTCTTAAGTTAAAGTTGTATGCAAGTCGGAACAGGTCCATTATTTTAATAAATGCTATTGTTGACTGACTGTAACCATGTGCTCTGCCAATGAATGATGGAGTTTCACCTCTCTGACCTTTTTACTATTTGTACTTTATTTTAAATGGTGATGGTTTTTCTCTTCTTTACTGTATCACCAGCACTTGCATCAGATTTGTGTTTCAGAGACATTCTTGAAGGGTGAAGACAAAAGGTTAAGATGAGCTGTTCTAGACAGCACTGTACACGCCATCACAGCAGGAAGGCACCCCTCATCAGCACGTCTGATGTACTGACAAGAGACAAAATTCCTGCTATGTGCGTAACAGTACAAGCAGGCTTGCTATTGAGAATGACTGGGGCCAGCAAGGGGGGGGGGGGGGGGGTTCATCACTCGCCCACCACACAGTCACCTCCACTGTGAATGAACACGGTGCGGCCAAACGCGGCTAGCGAATCACCCAACCCCAATTCAACAGGTAGCCATCCGAGGCACACTACAATGCAACCCCCGCCGCCCCATTCACCCTCAATGGCCTCCATTCAGTCACAACCGGGTCACCGCTTGCAGCATTACCAGCCGTGTGTGCTGGGCGGGCAGTGAAACGCCCCCCCTCCGCTCCATCCAGCCTGCGTCCAGTCAGGAGCAGTAGCCGCGGCGGCATAGTGGGCGGGCAGCGAACCATCGTCCTGCACACGAGCAGTAGCTGTGGCCCCGGTGACTATGGACCACTGGTCAGCGCTTGCTGCCGGGAGCGAAATCGCCCCCCTCCAGCCACCGCTTGCAGCATCCCCAGACTGAAGATGACAGAGCGGCAGTTACTGAGGCACATGCGTCGCAGTTGTGTCCTCGGTCGTAAGTCGGATGCCCATAACCTGGGGACTACCTGTACCGTGATGCTTGAAAGTTCGTGAACTGTTTAGAATTTTCCATACTCCTGATTGAATAGGAGTTAAAATATCAGATTTTGACACAAATCCTAACAGTACATATGGGGAACAAATGAGACAAAAAATATACTTGGTGATCGATAGATAGATAGATACTTTATTAATCCCAAGGGGAAATTCACATACTCCAGCAGCAGCATGGACTATCACCCAGTATTACACATCTGTGAGTGGCAAATGTATGTACAAAAGCTAGCATGGGAGATTAGAGTCAGGTGTTGTCAATCAATGTGATGACAATCGAGTGTGAATGGGCAACCTCTATTTAAAAAAAAAAAAAAAAAAAAAAAAAAAACCCACAGGGTTCTGTCAAGGGCTTCACCTTCAGACACGTTTCTGTAGTATGATTTTGTCATGCCATGGGCAAAGGACATTTCAGAAGACCGCAGTAAAAGGATTGTTGAAGCTCATTGTGCTTGGAAAGGGCACAACCATCTCTATAGAGACTGGACTGTACCAATTCATAGTCAGACAGATTGTATACAAAGGGAGGAAGTGTAAGACTATTGTTACTCTCCCCTGATGTGGTTAACCAACACTCCAAGGACAAGGCATGTGATTGTCTGTGATGTCACAAAAGAGCCAAGGTTAAATTCAAAGCACCTAAAAGCCTCTCTCACATTGGTTAATGTTCATGAGTCTATCATCATGAGAACAAAGAACAATAGTCATGTACATAGTAGGGTTGCAATGAGAAAGCACATTGCTTCCCATCTACAGTTTGCTGAAGAGCATGTGGACAAGCCTGAAAACTACCGCAGTAACGTTTTATGGACAAAGGAGACCAAAACAGAACTGCATGAGATCATCTCATCTGTGAAATGTGGGGGCAGTAGTATCATGCTTTGGGCCCGTTTTGCCGAGTCTGGGCCAGGGTAGCTTGCCATTGTGGACGGGAAAATGAATTCTGAATTATACTAGCGAGTTCTAAAGGAAAATCTCAAGACATCTGTCCGTGGACGAAATCTCAAGAGAAACTGGGTATTGCAACAAGATAACAACCCCAAGCACACAAGTCATTCTACCAAGGAGTGGTTGAAGAAGAATAAAATTAACGTTTTGGAATGGCCAAGTTAAACTTCTCACTTCATCCCAATAGAAATGTTGAAGGACCTGAAGTGTGAGGTTCATTTGAGAAAACCCAGCCCCATCTCCGAGTTGAGACAATTCTGCATGGGGATAGAGAGAGGCTGGGTGCATGTGATGGAGAAACGGGCTAAAATTTCTCCAAGTAAATGTGCAGGACTGATCAAGACCTACCAGAAACATGTAGTTGCAGTTATTGCTGCAAAAGGGTGCCACACCAAATGCTAAAAAGTTCACATATTTCTGGTACTCAGATTTGACATCGAATTGTTTTCCCTCAAATAAATGACCAAGTATGATATTTTTCTCTCATTTGTTCAATTGTGTTCTCTTCACCTACTTTTAGGACAAGTGTGTAAATCTGATGATGTTCTAGGTCTCATTTATGAAGGAGTATGAAAAATGCAAGCACCACTGTACATGCGCTGGAAAGGGCCCGGACAATCTGTTGCACTTCATCTGCTGTGGCACTTAGTGCCACTGATTGTCAAGCTATTAGTTTACCCCAGGTTGTGAAATAAAAAGATATGGGCAGCCTCCAGATCAATAAAAATCACCTTCTTTGAATAATTTGAGATTTTACAATAAAAGTGAGAAAGGTTTGGACATAACCTATTTTGGTTTCTTTTTTTACATAGCTAAAATCTGCCACTCATGCACAAGTGAGTAGACTTTTTATATCCATTGTGTGATGTCAGGATTGGTTCAGTGGCCAATTGCTCCAAGTAATTATAACTGTGAAAGTCTAGAATAACCAACTGACTAGTAATCACCCCACCAAGGTTAATTTTTTTCTAGGAACCCCGTTGACTGGAATTTATCCTCATCTTTTCTAATGTCAAATCTCAATATTTCAATTACAAATACACAGCAAAAAAAAAGGCATTAACAGAGTCCCATTCGGTGTTAAACACCCAGTAAAGTGAAATTTTCAATTTGGTTAACACACAGAGTGAACTGAATCTTACCTTTAGTCCAAGGTTGAAAAAGAACCTCAGCACTCCTTTATCTGCCACAAAACAAAAAATTGTTGGATTAAGCAGGATGTAATATATTTTACTCTGAAAAGTTTAAAGGAAACAATTCCTTTACCAAAATTTGAAAACTGGCACCTACAATTTTGCACATAACCAAACAATTAATAAAACAGCAAAATCGGTAGTGGGCTATCACTTTTGCTGACATTATACATTTTTTTTTTAAAAAACAAAAACACCACATATTGGGCACAAACTCAAAGACTTTACTGCAACAATAACCAACCACAATGCTCCAGAGTCATTGGGTGTGGGATGCATGTCAAATATGGCAGTGGAACTACATTTTAAAAATAAATTGTTTCATAATAAAGCGCAGCCATTTTTCTCTTTTGAGTTTTACAAGTCATGAAAATGACTATTAGAAGGCAATACCCATTCCATCACTTAATTTGGCATATAAACAAATCAAAGAGAAAAACCTAAATGAACAAAAACAGAAACCAACCACAAGCCCAACAACTTAATGTCTACATTTGATCCTCTAAACAAACGGCAAAAGTCCTGCTTTATCTTCCATTTTGCATCTTCACATTTCCAAACAAATTCTACTATGCAAACCATTTCTCACATTTTACATTATTGAATTTCAATATAATTAATTTTGCTTAATACAAAATGCAGGCCAGAACAGCACACACTACATGGAAATATGGAAATGAACTCTGGTGGAAATGCCACCAAATCATCTTACAATTGACAATCAGAGCCAAGGCTCCGATATAGAGGACTCTCTTAAAATAAAGCCACGCACACAAAGTACCTTTTGATACACGAGTATTAAAAGGCTACCCTCAGTGCTCCATGCTCCCAAATCCATAAAGAGAAAGCATATTTCAGATTTATTAACCTTGCATGACCTCAACGGACTTTAATTAAAACACTTCATTGGTACATTATGAGCACTAATTTACATCATCTTACCTCTAGGAAGGTCTCCACCATCATTGCAGAGGGAAAATGGCGGGGAGGCTACACGTTCTCCCTTTTCATTCAATGGAAAACCAGGGTACAGAGGATCCTGGTAGGGAGATGGGATTTGGGTAAAAGGCACAGAAGGCTGGTTGACTGCTGACATGGGAACAGCATATGGAGCTACAGGTGTAGATGTGATAGGCGCTTGTGGCATCATTGGATCAGGCACAGATGCAGTAGGAGCTGGAGAAATGCCCATTGGTGTAAGGGTGCCTAGAACAAATTGTAAATTTTAGACTTCTTACCATTATCTGTTCACTTTAATTACCATACCAAAGACAGTCTTTCGTTTTTTGGATCACAAGGTTGACTTTTTAAAATGTTTTTGAAAAAAAACCTTTATTTTACAGAATACCAGTTTTCATCTTTATTCATACATCCCAATAGTACACAGCTGTCCTGAATGAGCAGATGCTCCTATACTGAGAACTACCTATGCCTTTTAAAAGGAAGTTTAGACTAGATACTTTAGTTATATTACAATATAACAGAATTATGAAATTTCAGAATGCACTGGCTAAATAATTATCTATTCAGTGTGTCAAAGTAACATTTGAACGTAACAAAATAGCAAATATCAAACAAAAGAAGTCCCAGTAGCACTGGACACTTTATGCAACTACACTGCTCAAAAAAATTAAGGGAACACTTAATCAATACAGTCTACCACCAATTCAATTGATATGCCTGAAGCTTAATTTGTCCAGTTAGAAAAGTATAAGCAATTGTGAATCTATGTCGCCTGCTTTGGTGCGAATGAAAGCGACAACAGGTGTACTGGAGAGGCAACAGCAAGACACCCTCTAAAAAAGCAAATGGTAACCAGAGACCATTGCTCTCTCCTTGTTCTTCCTGATTCTTCTCTAGATTTGCATTATGCTAGTGTCCTTGTCATTCCTGGATGCATGAGGAGGTTCCTACAGCCAATTCAGGTTACACAGGTAGTCCAGCTCCTCCAGGATAGCACATCCATAAGTGCAGTCGCAAGGAGGTCTCCAGAGAATGGAAGAGAAACCATGAAACAGGCTGTTACACAAGAACAGCTTGACATAGCTGTAGAAGGAGATCATCCCAGCAGAAGGACCGGCATCTGCTGCTTTGTGGTACTGGTGTGCATGTTTCTAACCAAAATGTCAAAAACAGACTTCATGAGGGCCCAACGTCTCTAGTGGGACATGTGCTCACAGCCCATCACCGTGCAAGAATTTCACATTTGAGAGTTCCCCATTCTCTTCATAGATCAGAGCAAGTTCACACAGAGAAGTGAAACAGTTTGGAGGCAAAGTGGACAACGTTATGCAGTCTGCAACATCATCCAGCATGACCAGATTGGTGGTGGGTCAGTGATAGTCTAGGGGGTCATATCCTTGGAGAGTCACACAGACCTCCATGTGCTAGGCAACGGTACCCTTAAGGCTGTTAGATACTGGGATTAAATCCTCATAGTGACTGTCAGACCTTATTCTGGTGCAATGTGCCCTGGGTTCATCCTGGTGCGGGACAAGGCCCAGCCTCATGTGGCCAGAAAGGGTATGCAGTTTTTGGTGATGAAGGCATCGATGTCATTTATTGGTCACACATCCCCCAGTTCTCCTTGTGTAACAGCCCACCTCCTAGTAACTCCACCATGCTCAAAACCTTTGTGGTAACGGCACATACAGATGTGCCACCTTGGAGAAGTTGGACTACCATGACAACATGAATCAGCTGCAGATACCACACCTCATGCTACCAGTAGTGACAATGACACTAGCCAAACACAAAACTAGAGAAGAATCAGTCAGGAAGGATAGGGAGAGAGCAACTGTCTGTGGCCACCATTCCCACATTGGGAGCGTCTTGCTGTTGCCTCTCTAGTATACCTATTTTCACTTTTATTTGCACAAAAGCAGATGACGTTGATTCACAATCGCTTATAATTCCTAACTAGACAGATTGATATCCCTGAAGGTTAACAGAATTGGCGTTAGGGCCGGTTTATACTTCATGCTCAGAATGTATACTTGCAGTGTTCATTTGACGTGTACTCTTAAATTAACGTGACACGTGCGCGAGTTGCAGTACCAGCAAAATCTCAGGGGGCACATCATGATAAAGTTGGAATGTGATGTCAGAGTCTGTTTACTATTTACATGTGACAGAAAGCCGCTTTGTGAATCTTATAGGATTGATGTGCACGCTTCAATGTTTGACGAATGGTTCAATGTGGTAAAGCAAAATTCTGGCATACAAATTCATTTGTGGTCCTTTTATATTCAAGTGTTGCATATTCCCCATCATAATTACAGGATACATTTTAAAGGTCTCGCGTACCATCTTCTGTATTGGCTTATTTTTTTAAATAATAATGTTCACAATAGCATCAGAATGTACAGTGCATCCAGAAAGTATTGACAGCACATCACTTTTGCCACATTTTGTTATGTTACAGCCTTATTCCAAAATGGATTAAATTCATTTTTTCCCTCAGAATTCTACACACAACACCCCATAATGACAACGTGAAGAAAGTTTGAGGTTTTTGCAAATTTATTAAAAATAAAAAAAACTGAGAAATCACATGTACATAAGTATTCACAGCCTTTGCTCAATACTTTGTCGATGCACCTTTGGCAGCAATTACATTCTCAAGTCTTTTTGAATATGATGCCACAAGCTTGGCACACCTATCCTTGGCCAGTTCCGTCCATTCCTCTTTGCAGCACCTCTCAAGCTCCATCAGGTTGGATGGGAAGCGTCGGTGCACAGCCATTTTAAGATCTCTCCAGAGATGTTCAATCAGATTCAAGTCTGGGCCACTCAAGGACATTCACAGAGTTGTCCTGAAGCCACTCCTTTGATATCTTGGCCGTGTGCTTAGGGTCGTTGTCCTGCTGAAAGATGAACCGTCGCCCCAGTCTGAGGTCAAGAGCGCTCTGGAGCAGGTTTTCATCCAGGATGTCTCTGTACATTGCTGCACTCATCTTTCCCTTTATCCTGACTAGTCTCCCAGTTCCTGCCGCTGAAAAACATCCCCACAGGTTGATGCTGCCACCACCATGCTTCACTGTAGGGATGGTATTGGCCTGGTGATGAGCGGTGCCTGGATGCCTGGCATTCACACCAAAGAGTTCAATCTTTGTCTCATCAGACCAGAGAATTTTGTTTCTCATGGTCTGAGAGGCCTTCAGGTGCCTTTTGGCAAACTCCAGGCAGGCTGCCATGTGCTTTTTACTAAGGAGCAGCTTCTGTCTGGCCATTCTACCATACAGGCCTGATTGGTGGATTGCTGCAGCGATGGTTGCCCTTCTGGAAGGTTCTCCTCTCTCCACAGAGGACCTCTGGAACTCTGACAGAGTGGCCATCGGGTTCTTGGTCACCTCCCTGACTAAGGCCCTTCTCCCCCGATCACTCAGTTTAGATGGCCGGCCAGCTCTAGGAAGAGTCCTGGTGGTTTCGAACTTCTTCCACTTACGGATGATGGAAGCCACTATGCTAATTGGGACTTTCAAAGCAGCAGAAATTTTTCTGTAACCTTCCCCAGATTTGTGCCTCGAGACACTCCTGCCTCGGAAGTCTACAGACAATTCCTTTGACTTCACACTTGGTTTGTGCTCTGACATGAACTGTCAACTGTGGGACCTTCTATAGACAGGTGTGTGCCTTTTCAAATCATGTCCAATCAACTGAATTTACCACAGGTGGACTCCAATGAAGCTGCAGAAACAGGATGCACCTGAGCTCAATATTGAGCTTCATGGCAAAGGCTGTGAATACTTATGTACATGTGCTTTATCAGTTTTTTTATTTTTAATAAATTTGCAAAAACCTCAAGTAAACCTTTTTCACGTTGTCATTATGGGGTGTTGTCTGCAGAATTCTGAGGAAAAAAAATGAATTTAATCCATTTTGGAATAAGGCTGTAACATAAGAAAATGTGGAAAAAGTGATGCGCTGTGAATACTTTCCGAATTAACTGTACAGCAGCGTATTTCAGCCACAGAGTAAAAAGGTCTATACTTGATATCACTTTCATTATGAAATGCATTAAACTATGTATATTACATTTTACAGATAATCATTAAGGTCATTTGAATAGCGAATACTGTTCATAATTACAAATGTGGGGGTGGCATGGCAGTAGCACTGCTGCTGCTTCGCAGGGAGTCACATTTGCATGTTTTCCTGGTGGGTTTCTAGAGTGTGCTCTGGTTTCCTTCCAAAGATATGCAGGTTTGGGGATTTGGTGATGCTAAAATGACGCCAGTGTATTCACCTTGTGATGAGTTGATGACCCGTCCAGAGATTGTTTCTGCCTCATGCCTGATGCTTGCTGGAATGGGTGCATCCCTGAATGGATGGATTTGATCATTAAACATCCATCCTTTTCAGAGATTTAATGGATGTGTCAGGCAATTCACAACACAGCAAAGCCAAACCTGTTCTCACCGTGGTGATCTCGCACTGCCACCTAGTGGAACCCAGATTTACATAAAGTACGTGCACAAGTATAAACAGTACAGCGCTTGCGTAGCGGTAGTATCACAGGCGCACGCGTTGCGTTAAGTATAAACTTAGCCTTAGACTCTGATGATTAAATGTTCACTTAATATTTTTGAGCAATGTATTTAATTAAAAACAAATTGGTTAACTTAGGAAATACTATTGTAGTTACAGGTATGCAAGCTAGCAAATGCTATTAAAAACATTCTGCATATTTGAAAGCTTGCTCAATTAAAATTTAAACCAAAATAACTTAGACCTGTGCAGCACACAAATAGGAATGTAAGCCAAGGCAGAAATAATTTCCCCTTGACAGTATATGCAAAAGAACAGTACCATCAGGATAATCCATCCATCCATTATACAACCCGCTATATCATAACAGAGGGTCATGGGGGTCTGCTGGAACCAATCCCAGCCAACACAGGGCGCAAGGCAGGAACAAAAGCACATACTAGGGACAATGTAGGATCGCCAATGCACCTAACCTGCATGTCTTTGGACCGTGGGAGGAAACCAGAACACCCAGAGGAAACCCATGCAGACACGGGGAGAACAAGCAAACTCCACGCAGGGAGGACCCGGAAAGCAAACCTAGGTCTCCTTATTGCGATATAGTGAATTACTGGTTCATATTCTAGTCCATTCACCAGACTTACTGGCTTAATAAAGTTTATTTTAATTGGGAGATCTCAATCAATTGCATATAGGATTTACATGAAGGTAAAAAGGCACATAAAAATGATCAATATATAGGCTTTAGGATCAGATACAGTTTTCACCCAACATTTTGAAACATTAAAAGGAAGTAAATCAGATGCCTCTCGTGCCCATGTGAATACCTAGTAAAACATTTTAGATAAAAGGAAAAAAAAGATAGATTAAATCACCTGGCATGCAGCATGTTGCAGCTTCATATGGTGGAGGGTCTACTGGCAGAGGGGACGGGGTGGTTGTTGAAGGCTGGCCTCTGTTCACCAAAGGTGGAGGAGGCGGAGTAGGATCTGGACCAGGCGGCCCCGGAGAACAGGCAAACTTGCCAGAAGCCTTAAAGAGAAAGCGTATTTATTATTACTTGGCTAATGCCTTAACCCAAGGTGTCTTACAGTATTTGAGATAAAAGTGGTTCCATTTTTATTTTTCCAACTGGAACACAGGCAGGACAAGTGACTTGCTCATAGTCAAGCAGTGTCAGTGGCAGGATTTGAACCCAAAACCTGAGGGTTTGAAGTCCAAAGCCTTAACCACTATACCTACCAGTGTGTACTATGAACTACACATTTAGATGAAAACATGATCTAAAACACCACTGTACTAAGTAAACTGAACAGTTTTAAAATCTTCAAGTGGATTTTTATCAAGCTGTCTTTTAAGGGCACTCACTTCCACACTTCATCAGTGAGAAGTCATTCCAACACTGTACTTGATTACATCCACCCTGCTACAACAATTTAAAAATAAAAAAAAAAAAAAAGACTGGAAACTTATTTTTGTAACTTGCGGTACAATTCTTTTTGTAAGACTGCATACCAAAGTACTGGAAAATAGCATACAGAATAACTGCTAAAGAACTGAGGAAACAAGAGTAAACTTATCTCAAGCTCTAGCTCCAGCTCCAAAAATAAGCAATTAGCATGGATCCAAACCACAAGAAAAATTCTACATGGTACATATCTGAATTATGATTAGCTTCAAAACTACGTAATGCAATAAAAATCTCAACACTGTTACATCCAAGCTATAATTTGATAGATTCTTTTATTTCTGAAGACAACTCAAATAAATTATATAGCCGAGAGACAGTGAGGGGAGGAATACAATAAAATTACAATCTTGACCAAAAATACATTTGCAGAGAACTGCATTGTCCAAAAAGGACAATCAAATAACTGCACCATGTCAAATTACTACCCATATCACGTTTATCAATCAAGTGCCAATCTTCCAAGTTCAGCCATACTCTCCTCTTTTTCCATGAGCCAATAGCGTGCTGCCTGATGGATCCAAACATGTACAAAAGGGTAATAGCTGCAGTAAGTTCAGCAGCAATCTTTATCCATTAATTTTTCCATTTTATTATGGTATGTAAAATACCAGACAACAGACAAGCTTCTCTTTATGTGTGGTTCAATACACGCTTTACCCTTATTCCTCATTGCTATCCTGCCCCTCCAAACAAAGAGACTATCTAACCAGATTGATTATATCTTAGCAAGTTGGTCTGGACAAGTTGGTCTTAGTTAGCAGTATGCTAATGTGAAGACAATCTCTTAATGCGACATACTCAATGACTACCTCCGACTGGCTAAAACTATATAAATTGAAGGCTAAAACTGAAAAACCCTAGAAAAGTCAACTAATGCGATATAGCCTTTAGTGTGGATGTCGAGCAAACTTGTGTTTAGTATAGAAGCTCACATTTGTAATTAGAAAATGCACATAAATTACCCTGACTGCTTAGTAAACAATAAGGTTGTTAGCTTAAGAGCCGCATGTGTCAACTTTACATATAAACTTAAGCATAGTAGGCTTGCATTTCTCGATAAAAATAAACATTAGAATTATAGTAATTATGACAATTTTCTTTAATGGCAAATGAATTATAGATAGTGTGTACACATTTCATTAGTTTAAAAATTATGCTTTAAGGAGAATTGTATTTCATTATTTATGGTCACTGAACAATAGACCCATAGAACTTCAATTTACTTAATAGAAGGATAATGAACAGGTAGCACCCGAGGTCTGCAGTTTAATTGTAAAAATACCACTTTACATATAGAACATTAGGCTTCAACAGTCATGTGAAAAAGTAAGTACACCCCATGGAAATTGTTGACTAACATATTTGAAAAGAAAAACAGTAGATCTTCACGTAAATTAATTGTGTCAATAGATAAAGGTAATAAACAAATTTTAAAAATTGCCTTTTCAATCATTTATTCAACAAAAATATCAAGAGATTTAATGGTGTACTAGGGAAAGTATACCCTTGGCCTCAGAAGCAGGCATTTGCCCTCTTAACAGAAATGGCTTCTTCTAGGCATTTTTCTTTACTGCCGACAAGCCTCCAATATTGACTCTGTGAAACCTTTGACCACTCCTCCACGCAACTTTCCTTTAGTTGTAAGATGTTTGAGTTTTCTTGCACTGTCCACTTCATATACCCTTACAACATTTCAATGGGACTCAAATCAGAACTTTGACCTTTATTTTCAATGGCAAGCTGTAGTCTTATTCTACTGTGTTTTTAGACAGCGAAGGATTTTACCTGGCACACCTTGAATGCAGGGCAAATTTCTTTCTGATTGGAGAAGCATGCACCTGGACACAAACTTTTGTAAGAGGTACACCAGTAGATCTTGCAATGACATTTTGGGGTTCTTAGAGACTCCAAGTATATCAAATGAACAGCTCTTGGGCAGAGTTTGCTGGGCCGGCCAGCCCTGGACCAATTAATAGTTATTTGACAACTTTTTTTAAATCCCTTGGTAGACTCAAAGGCACACATAACCTTCTTTATGAGGACCTTAAGAGTCCTCTTATGATGTTGGCATGATGACATCACACACAAATAGCAAAGTAAGCACCAGTTGCATTTTAAATAGAGATTTCACCTGCATACGTCCTAAGGAGGTTCTAACTGTTGGCACATAATCTGAAACACCTGATTCTAATTTTATGGGTTTGAAGTAGTGATATGGGGTCACTTTCCATTTGACAAATCTGAATTTTTTTTTAAATCTAGATCAGAATAAATGCACCATGTAACTTTTGTGTATTTAAGTATATCACATTTTTATCTCTAGGTACTTTTGCATGAAGATCTATTCTTTATTCTCTTCAAATATTCATTCTCTTCAAATATAATGAAAAAGTCAACATTTTCTATGGGGTGTACTTACTTTTTTACATGGTTGTACATGATAGGTTTTGCAAGAGCTTAGTGAAAAAAATATATAAACAATTAGGAGAATATCAAAAACAAATCTCAATTGGTACCAGAGCTGACCTACAAAAATTGACTGGAGCATCAAGAATAAGCAATAAACTTAACAAAGGACTTTAAATGAACACACTAAATAAAAACGGCCACATCTGGCATTTTTCCATCTAGACGTTTTAGCTCTGGACTGTCAAACTGACACATACACAAACAGATATACACCGACCATCGAGATAGATGTGTTCGGTATCGGGAGACCCTAAAACGCTGAGATCCGTCGAAAACCGGAGATTGAAATTTTTGACGAATCTAAACTTTTCGCTCGTCCCCCTGTAACAGAGGTTATAGTGAGGGAGGGCGCAAAGCAAAAAAAAAAAAAGGCAAGACCAACTCGAAAAAGCCAAAGTTGATAAAATGTGTTATTTGGCTTCAGTATACACTGAACACACCATTTAAAAGACAAAAACCATAAAAGGACTTTTTATTTAAAAAAAAAAAAAAAAAAAAAAAAAACACATCAAAACATTTATGTATACAGATATCTATATCTAATTACTAACTAGATGTGGAACTCTTTATTAAGAGACTTAACAGAAAATGCGCTAAAAAATTTAAATGACCACCCTCACACAGGAAATCTTTTGTATCATCATCATACCTGAACTTTTGGTTGCTCCAATTTCTGCCCAGTCTTCATGCAAAGATTTGGCTCAGGCAAGTTCACGTGTGGGCCTTTAATTGAGGAACAGAAATTAAGTTAATTCTATCTTTAAGAGCTTCATTTATACATTACACACTTGAAAGCAAGGTTGACATACAACAGTTAAATTGAAGATAAATGAAACAAGTGTATAGGGCAGGAAGTATTTGCAAAAAAAATAAAAGCCAGGTTGCAAAATTACTTTAGTGCTAATTTTAAATATTTTTGATGTCAAGTAAAAATAAAGGATGAATGGGAAATGAGGGAGAAATTAAATTTTCCTTCTGTCTTCAATGTGGACAATGGATGAATTTCTACTTTAATAGTACTTTTTTCTGATCTTGATACTCTGAAAGTAGAGCTGATATACTACCATAGCATTCAAATGCTTTTGTCCCGCTTGCCGATTTTCATCTTAAGCATGAGAACTTCATTGTGCTTAAAATTAAATATGTATCATCACAGTTCAAAATGTAATGCAAGCCTTTAGCTCCTTCTCTCTAAAGCGGTGATTCAAAATGTGGGGCGCATCCACCTTGGCCAAAATAACCTCCATCTCAGTGTCTGAAAAATTCTCTATTATGGGTTGAGGCACTTTATATCCCTATTCAACTAGACGATAACTATCAGGGAGCTATACTAATTGAGTAAGAATGTGATGGCCATTTACAATTGATCCGGATTCAAACAACACTGGCGGATGAGATCAAATTTGGATTCAATGTTCATGAATCCAGAATGAGATCGGCTCCGATATGCAAACACACACTCTGATTTATAACCATTATATGAATGGTATAATTCAGTTAATTTTAAGATGACAGTTAATTTGAAAGCATTACAACTAGGTATTTTCTTAAATATAATTTAGCTACGTATGGTGTGCTTCTTTAACTTTATATAAACATTGAAATCAGTAACCGGTTTTGAGACAACTAACCTCTCTCTCCAGGCTCTTGTGACTCTGCCCTTTGTTTTGTACTCTGCTTTTCATTAATTGACAGATATGACTGCTTTGACGAATTAGTTTCAGAGGTTTGGGTAGCAACTTGAGAAACATTTTGTTTCTGAAAGGAAAACAGGTTCTGTCGTCAAAAAGTAGTTACACACTAGTATATTAAGCACTGTGACAGTAAGATAAATCTCACACTTCATACATATTTAAGTTCATAAATTAACTATAATTTGTAAATAAAGTAGCTGATAACATTCATTAAAACCACAGGAACAAAATGGCACCAGTTCAAACCACTTCTAAAACTTAGTAGGTAATAATGTGCTTGTGCTCCAAATCCTGCTAAAAAACAAAAGGACAAAAAACTGCCAATTTAGATATTCTTTCTGTACCGTTTCTACTACGATATCACAAATACAAACCATTAATATATGAAATGCTTACAGTAGAAGGTGGGCAGGCTTGCCTTTCTCTGCGAGGAGCTTCAAATGTCACCCTTGCGTCAACTGTACCATCTTTACCTCGGTGATCATCTGATGGTACAGTAAAGGATTTGTGTTCACCTTTAGTGGATGACAATCCAGCATCTGGGTCACATTTTCTACAAATAAGAAGCCACAAATGCCGATGTTAGCGGAAGGTAACATTATCCAAAAATAAATGAATATCACAGATACTTGCATATTGATTACAGAATATTGTCTGCCAATTTTCAAGTCAATTTAATCCAATACAAGGTTGCAAAAAGTTTGGGGCCTAACCTAGCAGTTTCAACAAGCAACATATACAGAATAATTTGTACTATGCTGAATGCAAGGCACTCTTATATCAATAGTTCACCGTCAAACATCCAGCATTTTGTATGCGTAGAGTATTTAAAATAAAATAAAATAAAAAAACCAACACCACGCACTAATATGCCATGGGGGAGCATCTTAAATCGATCACCATTCATTGTGTCAAGCTGCAAAACAGTACATCATTAATTGTTTACTAGACAAATGTGCAAAGTCTTAAAGTGATCACTCTGATTATATAATTTATGGGGCTGTAAAATGGATTTTTACTGCATTTGTTTTTTACAGTGGTCACCAACCACAAAACTGTAGTACCAAAAAAAGTTTTGGACATACACCCAGAAGACCACTTTTCATGAGGACACAACGAATCACTCGGAATGATTGCTGTTCAAAAACTATTGTCTTTTATAGTTAAAACTCCATTTTGGAAACTGTGTAGAAAATCAAGAGGCTTTAGTTTCTTATTTATAATGTATGCTGATCGGTCTGGAAGTATATATCAACATTTTAGCAAAAAGCAAGTGTTTTATACATAATGAACATATTATTGGCATGTGAATTATGTGACACATGTAATACGAGATTCTTTTCTGTTTCCAGTGGATGTTTTTCACACTGTCACTGTATAGCATTGCTCACTATTTGTTTCTATCATACCACCTCCTCCTCCTCCTACCTTCTGCATTAAAAGATTAAATGAATATGGGGCAAGACGCACACCGGAGTATTCCCTTAGATTTAAAACTTAAGGGAAATTACACTAAACTGTAACAGTTTTATAAAATGTACTCTGAGAATGTTCAGCTTTGCACACCATATTTAGTCTGCCAGAAGGCTCACTGGACTTTACTATTAGTTGTGTAGTGGTCATGGAATTAAAGACAGATAGGATAGCTTTTTTATCCATAGGTGAATGCAAGCAGAAATAAAAGCCTTAGTGTGCTGAAACATCAGACAATGTTGAACAATCTTGTGTATATCATAATCTTCATTTTTATAACCATCTAACACAGAGCTATTCCTTTCCCACACCATTAAAAAGTGCAAATTTAGCTTCCACCCTGTCAGTGGAGACAAATATGCAAGTATCTATGGTAATTCAGATTTAAAAGCAAGCTAGCAACAAGCAGCTAGAAGGATTTTCTATTTTATACAGAGAAAAGCCAAGCAAAATGACACCTTTTATTGGCTAACTAAAAGATTACAATATGCCTGCATATTGTAATCTTTTTAGTTAGCCAATAAAAGGTATCATTTTGCTTGGCTTTTCTCTACATTCATAATGGCTAACACGGTACAACACCCTAGTACTTCAGAATATTTTATACAAAAATTCTGGGAATCCAAAGCTGTTAAAAGGGCAGTCAAAAAAAGTAAAAATTAACAAATAAAGAAAAATAAACATATATTGACAACTAGTATAGAGTAACCCCAATGTGAGCCAGTCTCTTCCCTTACCCACATGTGACATATTATAGTCTCACCATAGACCCCGACCCCATAAGTGCAGAATACCTAAATCTACCATTAAAGAAATATTGCTTTGGTCCCTTGAAGCCAAAGCCTGGAGATGGTCCGGAATAAATACATTTGCTCCTCCAAAAAGGAACATAGGCAGGAGATCTAGACAGTGGACAAAAACATTAAAAGTTAAAACATCAGAGCATTGTGATCTCCTGCCTTTTACATAAAAATACAGAACTAAACTGGCTGGATTTCTAACTGTATAAAGATAGCTGAAGACAAATTAATAACATTACAGCACACCTGAGTGGTATTTTAATAAAAAGCTTATGAATCAACACCCAAGTAACAACATGTTGCAACTCTTCAACCATGAACAGTAAAAGCGCTTTAGGTCTTAACTGCAGTTTAAGCATCTATGTCATTTCTTCTGCTAGGAAAGCAAGCAATGGAACTGAATACCTGGATAAGTTGGTAAAATGGACAAGAGTGATGAAATCAAATCTATTTTCCTGTGTTGATGGGTCCGTTATTTACCTTTCCAATATTTTTCCTTTAAGAGATGTGTGTGTGTGTGTGTTGTCAGTTTGTCAGCCTAAATAATTGTTTCAGCCAAACAAAAGGACCCCAATCTACACAAGGTTGTAATTCCATAAACAGAACAGTACAAGTGATGTAATAAAAGGTAGTTATAAAGCTAAGACTGCCAGATAAATGAATGCAACAATAAGCTAAAGGATGTTTCGTTCAAGAGATTAGCCAGAATCTTACATTTACTCAATAAGGGCCTTTTTAAATACTGCCTGTCACTAGCAACCAGGCATGATAGGTGCTCTTGAGAAAGAACTGCAGGATATAATGAAGGTTTCAGCACAATGTAGCTTTGCTGAAGCCTACGTTGCAGCAACATGGGATCTTTTGTTAAGGGCCAAGGTAAATTGAGAAATTAAGAGGTTCATGGGTCAGAATGCTGCAGTGGGCTGGTGCCTTGCCTGGGGTTTGTTTCCTGCCTTGTGCCCTGTGTTGGCTGGGTTTGGCTCCAGCAGACCCCCCGTGACTCTGTATTTAGGATAAAGCAGGTTGGATAATGGGTGGATGGATGGGTCAGAATGTCTAAGCCATTTATTAACATATTGTTGGCAAGTGATCAGCAAATTAACTAAGGCTTCCATTTTGTGTGACCTGGTAGCTAAATAGGGTGCACAATCTCTAATCTACAAACTGGACATATTAAGAACTTTATCCGCCTTTTATGTATATTATTTGAGGGGGCATGGGATCACAAACCATTAACTCACCTAGGTTTGTATTTATTTTTGATCACATTATACATAGCCCCAAAAATGTGCATTACCGGAGCATGCAGTGCATCCAATATAAAAAAAAAAAAGCATGAAAATGAGCATTTTAGGATCCCTAGGTTTAAAAGCTATGATAAATTTTACAAAGTACAATTAAAATGAAAGATAAAATTCAAGAGATGGAAGAGCAAGGCAAAGGGACATGAGCAGACAGTGTTTTCACAACTGCACTCTATAAATTCATGAGGAATGAAACTAATGTACCAACACCCTGCCTTGAAATGTTTCGAGAAGACAAATTAATGATAAGCCGAGGCTGACTGAATAAAAACAAATTTCCTCAATTAAAAGCAAGAAGTTGACAAATGTAAAAGCAGCATTTACAACACAAATAAAAGCTAATCCAGTGCTGCATTAAACCATGCCACAAACATCACATATACATGAAATTACTATAAACTACGTGCAATCATTCATTCAAAGAATGAACATGGAAGTCAACAAGCATGAAAAAGAAAATACTCTTCAGATTATGTAATTCTAGATTATATGTACAAGAGAAAGATAACCGGTGGTACGTGTGTCCACTATAGAAACAGGCACGTGGACAAGTATTTGTCATTTTTAACTTTAAGAATTACTTTTTCACAAAACTTAGAAAACGTGGTGTGCATTATGAGGTTTTTTTTTTTTGCCTAACAAATCAAACCAGATGGAAATTAAATATTTTGCTTAAAATCAGGGTGGGTGCATAGAAAAAACTCTCTGTTAAGGTGCAAAACTTTCATAATTTGGCAAGTACCTATTAATGCTGTTGTAAAAATCAAAAGATTAGCCCGATATGCTTCATATGGACTCTCTGTTCACTTAGTTAAGAAAACTGGGTAGGGAATTGGTGTTCCGGTTTAAACTGATATGGAACATCAATAACACTGCATTGATTAAATCCTTAATTGCTTTGTGTCATATTAAATGTTTATTTGTATAAATCAAAGATTTGATCTTGGGATTCATTAAAAATGATGCCTTCCAGTAAAAAGGTACGGTTCTGCATATTTAAAAATGTTTTATTTGGAAGAATGTGTTTGCGTTGTAATGCAAAGCTATGCTGTAATGACTAACATCCGTAAAGTAGTTTAGACAGGTCAAGAGAAAAGAGGAGAACAAATGGGTGAAAAAAGTGAGATATCAAAAGATAAGGAAGACGAGACTAAAAGGAAGATAACAGTGACATGAACGTGCCAGATAACATAAGAACAAGAGTCACTTCTAAGATGCCAAAACAAATGGAAAGCGGGGAAAGAAAACCTGGGAATCAAATGTCTAAACTGTGGAAGCCCAGATAATGGCCTTTAGAACTGTATTTTGCCTACACTATTTGCATTTACTTATTTGGCTGACACCTTTATCCAAGGCAACTTACAAAATATATGACACGATTGGTTACATTTCTTTTTAAATTTTCCAATTGGAGCACAGGCAGGTCAAGTAACTTGTTCATGGTCACACAGTGTCAGTAGCAGGATTCAAACCTACATCCTCAGTGTTTGAAGTCCAAAGTCTTAACCACCACATTACCAATACTGACAATAATATATGTTAAAAATCACACTAAGGTTTCTGTGACCAATCTCTCTGAGTAATCTGACTGGTCAGTTTCATTTTGATGAAATTGGTCAGTTTAGGTCTGGTGACGCAAAGAAAGAGGAAGTCTGAATGTGGGACACACAAGGAGAAGAAAAGCAGAGTTGCCCTGAAAGACGGGAAGGAAAATAAACAAAAAAAAAAAAAAAAAAAAAAAAATTAAAAACAATTATTCGTGGAAAAAAGGTTTTTACAAACAAAAAAAAAAACAGAAAAAAAAAAAAAAAAAAGGTACTGAAGGTACACACAAGGGAAAAAGACCAGTACATTGGCCAATTTAAAATTTACAACTGTGAAAAGGAAAAAAAGTCTGTTCAGGATTACACTTCCGTAAATTTAAACAGTTCAGTATTATGCATTTTTGTTAATTAGTTCTATTTAAAAGGTTGTTTTGGAAGCAAGGAGTGCTATTCTAATCCACTGTAATTACATACATGTTCTGCTCCCTATTCAGGATTGTCTTATTTATAGTGAATACCTCCAAGACAGAAAACATGTCCTGAAACTAACTTTAACAGTTTTAACACAAAATAAGACCACAGTAATTTTTATATAATATATAAAAGAATCTATACAACTAAAAAGCAAACCTCAAGGTCTGCTGTTGCTTGCTGTTAGCAGTTTTTGGCTCCCCTTGTATGACCGGATACTGAGATCTCACTGGTGCAGCCTGATGATTAGATGGCTGTACAGCAGACATGGTTTTAGTAGATTTGGGCGCAGGCTTTCTGGAGTCCGAATCTAGAAGAAAACGGGGGAAAAAAAAAAAAAAATCTCATTTCACCCAACAGAAATGACTATTAATGTGCTAACCCTCCCAAAAACCCTGCTGTTATAATGAAGCCAAGGTAACTCAAGCATTTAGGCATTCACAAGTATTTATTCTTAAACAGCATGGTGCTTTGTCAATAAGAACAGTGGAGAGAAAAAATGGGACGCTCTAAAGACTTCTCCTCATGCCTGCATCATTTGGAGACAAGATTGGATTTTGATACTAATAGTGAATAGAATAAGTTAAACTCCTAATCAAAAAGTCTAAGCATTTATTCAGTCCATTAGATTCCCTAACTGGTGGCACCAGCTTTAAATGAATTACATGAACATTTTTCCATTGCTGATACTTTGTACTGCTGGAATAAGCACCGCTTAAGGTACTATAATACCTATAAAATGTTGGAATGAGCAGGAAATAGATAAACCAACTGCCATGTTTAGAATGCTCGTGTTCAATTGAGAAAAGTATTGTAAAATATTTTATGTGAGAGCGGACAAACAAGTTTTCAGCTTTTTACCATACCTTCAACTGATTTGACCTTTTATAGGCTGTTAGAATATATTGTAAAACATTTATTTTTTTTTATTAGAGCACACAGTTGCTTCAGATGGCACTTCCTCACAAAATTGATATTTATAAGTTTGCGACAGGAAGACAGTTAAGGCAATGTCATATTAAGGCAGGTTTATACTTCATGTTCAGAAAGCATAAGTACACGCATCATTTGACGCATCCTCCAAACACGTCCTCAGAAATTAGCATGACGTGTGCGCAAGTTGCAGTACCAGCAAAAAAAATAAAATAAATAAATCATGGGGTGCAGTGTGTTCAATTTGGAACATGATGTCAGTGTCTTGGTCTACTATCAACATGTGACAGCCCGACAATTTGGAGATCCTACAGGATCAATGTGTGTTCGATGTTTGATGAATGGTTCAATGCAGAAAAGAAAATCAAAACTTCATGACAAACTTTTTTTGTACCTTCACAACAGCATCAGAATGTACAGAAGTGTATTTGAGCCACAGTGGAAAAAAAAATTAGGGACACAGCAAAAAGGTCTATTTTGTGATTAACATGGAAATTTTGGCTTTAATCTCAAAATTTCCAATTTCATTTCATAGCTTATTTTGTTATTAAAGTAGAACGCCGTAAACGTCATCTTAAAACCGATCCAGTTGTTAATCGCTACATGCTTCTGGAGCTTCCTCCTGCACGGACAGCAGCAGCAGGCAGCAACTGCCACACAGAACACATTAAATGTACTGTATAATATTCTAGCTCTCGTCACATTTAGAATCCTAAGATTTATACTTCATATCACCTTTATTATCAAATGCATTAAAGTATGTATGTTACAATTGACAGATAAATTGTTAATTTAAATAATGAATACCGTTAATAATTACACATGTGGGGGTGGCACAGTAGTGGAGTGGTAGCGTTGCTGCCGCATGTTCCCTGCCTGGAGTTTGCAGGTTTTCCTGGTTGGTTTCCACAGTGTGCTCCGGTTTTCTTCCAAGGACATGGAGGTTTGGGGATTTGGTGATGCTAAAAATGACACTAGTGTATATGTGAGCTTATATTCACTTTACGATGAGCTGATGCACTGTACAGTGATTGTTTCTGCCACACGGCCGATGCTTGCTAGAATGGGCGTATCCCGGGATTGATGGATGTAACCATTAAACATCATATCAGAGACATTGTGGCAAGGTGTCCTGAATTTAATGGATGTTTCACACAATTCACAACACGGCAAAGCTGAATGTTTTCTCACCGTGATGATATCTTGCACTGTCACCTGGTAGCCTCCACAGGCACACGTGAAGTATAAACAGGGCCTTGGGCATCTTTCCCAGCAATTTTCAGTCATAGCCTTCATTTAAATAATCTTATCAATTCAGAGGCAGTCTGCGATGCACTCGCGTGTAGAGAGTCGTCTAATTCTGACATACTCAACTACTCAGTGCAACTAGTCCATGACTCAAACAGGTAAAAAGTCAAACATTAGATTTTGTCATCAGCTGTAGGTTCAGTTCTGTGTGAAGAGGAGTGGATATCTAATGAATGCTCATTCAGAGGTACAGTACAATGCATAAAATGCTACAATGATGAATAAGGATTTTCAGGGTTTTGGACCTCACAAACCGACCAGAGGCAAAAGTTTGTCAGCCAATATCAGAATATTGACGGAAATAGAAGAACTCATTCAGATAAGAACATAACTTTAGAAAATTTTGTCACTAGAATATTAGGCATCAGAGGGGGATATATATATATATATATACACACACATATATACACACACACACACACCTCTCTCTCTCTATATCTATATATCTACAGTGGGTACAGAAAGTATTCAGACCCCCTTCAATTTTTCACTCTTTGTTATATTGCAGCCATTTGCTAAAATCATTTAAATTAATTTTTTTCCCTCATTAATGTACACACAGCACCCCATATTGACAGACAAAAAAAAAAAGAATTTTTGAAATTGTTGCAGATTCATTAAAAAAGAAAAACTGAAATATCACACGGTCCTAAGTATTCAGACGAAGCACCCTTTTGAGCTAATACAGCCATGAGTCTTCTTGGGAAAGATGCAACAAGTTTTTCACACCTGGATTTGGGGATCCTCTGCCATTTCTCCTTGCAGATCCTCTCCAGTTCTGTCAGGTTGGATGGTAAACGTTGGTGGACAGCCATTTTTAGGTCTCTCCAGAGATGCTCAATTGGGTTGAAGTCAGGGCTCTGGCTGGGCCATTCAAGAACAGTCACAGAGTTGTTGTGAAGCCACTCCTTTGTTATTTTAGCTGTGTGCTTAGGGTCATTGTCTTGTTGGAAGGTAAACCTTCGGCCCAGTCTGA
>JANRMT010062823.1:19222693-19254829 GCA_026402145.1 Polypterus bichir lapradei | reverse complement strand
TCAGACTGGGCCGAAGGTTTACCTTCCAACAAGACAATGACCCTAAGTACACAGCTAAAATAACGAAGGAGTGGCTTCACAACAACTCTGTGACTGTTCTTGAATGGCCCAGCCAGAGCCCTGACTTAAACCCAATTGAGCATCTCTGGAGAGACCTAAAAATGGCTGTCCACCAACATTTACCATCCAACCTGACAGAACTGGAGAGGATCTGCAAGGAGGAATGGCAGAGGATCCCCAAATCCAGGTGTGAAAAACTTGTTGCATCTTTCCCAAGACGACTCATGGCTGTATTAGCTCAAAAGGGTGCTTCTACTAAATACTGAGCAAAGGGTCTGAATACTTAGGACCATGTGATATTTTAGTTTTTCTTTTTTAATAAATCTGCAACAATTTCAAAAATTCTTTTTTTTGTCTGTCAATATGGGGTGCTGTGTGTACATTAATGAGAGAAAAAAATAATTTAAATGATTTTAGCAAATGGCTGCGATATAACAGAGTGAAAAATTGAAGGGGGGTCTGAATACTTTCCGTACCCATTGTACATCTATATCTAAATCTATATAAAAAGAATGTCACAACTTAAGGGAAACTTTCTTGTTCCCATAGATCCTTTATCATCATTAACTCCACTAAGTTGTCATAATATCTTGTCAAAGACATGGGGTCTCATTTATAGAACTATGTATTCGAGCAAGAAAGTATTCATGCAAAAAATCTGCTTTATAAAATCTTGCACACACAAGTGCATGCAAGTTACTCTATCCAATCACAATCATCTCGTAAATGTGTGTATGTGAAAGTGCCTCAAACACCCCAATCCCTCGCCCCCATATATAGACCATGCTAAACAACCTCAGATATGCAATCATGGTGCTGCAGACCTTCACTGGCTGGTGGAGCAGCCTACCTCCACACACATCCAGCCATCATGTACACCACCAATCAATCAGCAAGTCATTTGCTAATGCACTTTGGCTCAAAATTAATCAATCATGAGTTGACCCAGGCCACTGAGTCACATTTGTCAGTCTCATCTTGGACTCCCAAATGACATTTATGTTAATAGAATGAAACCGTTTACAGTTAACAAAAGCAACTTCACCCTTGCCTTTTGTGCTTATCAGGCAAATTCTCCTTTTATGCTGGCATGTACACACACAAAATACAGAAACTGAACACAGCACCTCAATCAATCTGTTTATACAGTAGCTTTCAGCACAGAGGGCATGATGAAGCTAATGCTTGGATGAGACATCCTTCACACATTAGTCAGTTCCCTCGGTTACCAGAAAGCAGACTATTGTTAAAACTTGCATATGAACAGTTAGAGCATGATTTTATGCAGGCTGTCTTTCTAACACAAGGTTCCAATTTCAAAAATAGTGCCAAGAGAATGGCTCCTGGGAGCCTAAATTAGCTCATAAGCAAGTCATCATCATGGGCAAAAAATAATCCTGCCGGTACCGAAAAATTCCCTTTGTATATGACCATTTGTCCATTCTTCAAGCAACACCAGCAGTCACGCTGTCTCAGGCCATTATGAACAGGGTGCAGGGCATGATATTTTCAGCATTGTGTATGTAAGGAGTGAATTGCATCTGTGTTTTTACTTCATGCAGTTATTGACAGCAGGGAATTGCACTGGTTTCTAATCCTGAGAAGTGACAACAGGTAGCCAATATTAACTGATAAAAACCAATAAAGTTCTTCTGGGCAAATACGCAGCATTGGCCTTCTTAAAAGGCAACTAAAATACAGTGTACACATCATATTCATCACTTCTGAGGTTTAATGTTTGCCACATCACATATTATAATAACGGCTCCTTGACATGAATTATTATACGCATGAGTCATCATTCACCAGCTCCTGCTTTTCCCTACTTGATCAAAGGTGTTGTCATTTCCCACTTTTCCTGAAATGTTGGGTACACATGGGTCAGAGTTGGCATAAATATACGCAACTCTTCCGGTCAGCTTTTCCTTTATAAATCCCTCCTTATGCATGGAAAGTTGTGGAAGCACATTTCGGGCCTCTCTTTGTGCATATGCAGGTTTTATACATCTGAAGCGGATTGCTTGTGTCAGATAATGGAGACTTGGACAAAGGATATAAATGACATCTCAAAATCAACAAAACACCAACAACAAAATTAATGGCCATGTCAGTCTGTAGACATAACCCCTGTTGAAAATCTGTGGTGAGAATTCTAAAGCATAGACTTAAGGACGTCAAGCAACTAGAAGGACTGATTCTGTCAAATACATAACTATCTATTAGCACATCTACATCTCTATTTTATTATCACTGGTTATTTAAACTAACTGCTCTGGAACAAAGAGGCTTGGGCAGTTTTCTTTTTATACAATGAAGTATTGTTGGTATGCTTCAAGTCTTAGTATTTATAGTTTTTTGTAATGAGATCCTAATAACCAATAATAAAAAAAGACTTGCATATTTTATATCTAGCTTGTCTGCAGACAAAGGTAACATTTGTGCTATTGCAGTCATTTAATCTTTTTCACAATTGCAGTGCCTAATTGTAAATTATTTCCATATTGGCAATAATATTCCCCAAATACCAGAATATGAAAAAAAAATCTTGCATTTTCTGTAATTACTTTATTACACTCAGCCTACTCCTTACTTAGAAAAAAAATACAAAAAAGCAATCAGATAATTTTTGAAACCCAACCCAAAAGGAGCAGAAATTAGATTTAATGTGTTTAATTAGATTAAACACAGAAGGGAAAGCAAGAGATATTTCACCAAAACAAATGTCATATGTAAATGAAAACTAAATTTCGCTTCATCGAGCAAAGTTACATTACATAAGCTCTTACCACCACTGCCACGCACACTATGGCCATTTACTGGACGGGGTCTCTTTGTTTTTACAGGGACAGTGCTCCAGGTACCGCCACTATTCTCTTGCAGTGGAGGCTCTAGGTTCCTGACAGGAATTGACTGCCTTGAAGAAAAAAAAAAAAAAAAATCATATAGGAGAAGTTAGAGGATGGTTTATCCAAGTTAATCTACAATATACAGTATATAAATCCAATAACTTTTTAGTAAAGGCTTTAGGAAATGTTTCTAGCCATATAAGGTTCTTCCGTACAACTGTAGGACACCAAAAAAATTAAGCATCCTATAATCCGTAAAACCATGTTAAAAAGTTTACACACTGGTTCTCCTATTGAATACCATGGATCTAAGAAAACACCTCAGTAACTGTACAAGATGCCAATTTTTTAGCAGGTGTGTATTGCTGTACTGAAATACTATGATTCAATTCTGCAGTATACTATAATTAAGCTTTTTTATTTGACAGACTTTAAAGATAAAAATCATTCCTATAAACAGAAATGAGTCAGTTTTTTTAATTGTGAAAAGGGATTTCAATTACCTCAATGCTCATAGTAAGACTATGAATACTCAGTTACAGCACATAAACATTAGTTTGTTGTGTAACATTAGCTCTGGGTGGTTCTTCGTAAGAGGAGCACTGCTTTACATTGTTTATCACTTAAAGATCTCATTTCAACATGTACAACTGTGCATTTGACATTCTGGGCATTAAATACAGGTTCTTACGAGGTACATCAACAGACTATTAAAAGTGCAGTTTTCTCAATAATTTATTTATAAATGAAAATATTTAGTTTTCAAATACCGCAGTTATAGAAATTTTCTATTAATGTTGCCAAGGGAGGTTTAAACCCCCTTATTTAAAAACTTTTTTTCCTCCTGCTTACCGTGTTTCATTGCAATTCATGGTACATTCATACTTTTAACACCAAAAACACTTGCCGGAAACATAAAATTAAACATTGATTTAGTGACAGAAACCCTACCTCAAGACAACTTTTCTGTTTCAGCTTGATTGAGTAATTTAGAGTTTAAACCCAAGAACATAACTCCATTTACCTTGTAGCAAGCTCTTTAACAAAGACTACCACCTGACCATCGCCTGCACCAACTTCTTGAATATAAGCATTGTAATACTTTCCACTTTGATCCAGGCGAACCTACAATAAGATTATTGAAATCCATATATTAATAGCATGCAAACTTCTAGATGACACCTATTAAATGTATACCAAAGAAACATTTTACCTAATGAACTTAACCAGAGCATGCAAATTAGGACTTAAAGATAAGCTGCTCTTCAGGCGGGTGGCACGGTGGCGCAGTGGGTAGCGCTGCTGCCTCGCAGTTAGGAGGCCTGGGTTCTCCCTGCGTCTGCGTGGGTTTCCTCCCACAGTCCAAAGACATGCAAGTTAGGTGCATTGGCAATTCTAAATTGTCCCTTGTGTGTGTGTGTGCGCGCGCCCTGCAGTGGGCTAGCGCCCTGCCCGGGGTTTGTTTCCTGCCTTGCGCCCTGTGTTGGCTGGAATTGGCTCCAGTAGACCCCCCCATCCCCCCCCCGTGACCCTCTAGTTATGATATAGCGGGTTAGATGATGGATGGATGGATGGATGAATGAATGCCATTCAGGGTTTAATGGCTAATCAATTTCCAGTAAAGACCTACTTCAACAACACAAATCAAGACATAATGCTAATCAACTGTTTGTTTGCAATATTCCATGAAACAAAAAACAAATCCTGCAAGGGCTGTTTCCAATATACATTTTGAGAATATAAGATTTAAAATCGATCACATTTCTGACAAATGGCCTTCTTTCTATCCTTAATAGGTCTTGGTGTTTAACAATGAACAGTTTTTTTATATATTGTATATAAAGTAGCTCTAGTCTGTGCACCCCCTTTCTTTAAAGCTAAAGGGTTTTCTATCTCTCAGACCAAATTCTTTGCAGCACAGTATGGAAAGTTTGCCTGTTATAAGTGACCATGGACCCTCAAACATTTTAATAATAAAAATCAGACACTGCATATTGAGGTTTCTCTCTCCTCCATTGTTAACTGGCCATAACTTAGTTAGGTTTCATTATTCAGTTTTTAACTACCTTGTTTAAACATGTGTCTTCATGTGCACTCATTATGTAATTGGCATTTCTTTGAACTTATTACAACACTCCAAGCTATAATACATTTTTATATACAAACATACACGGAAATGGAGAAAAACTGCAGTAAATGTGGTGTGCTTCAAAACTGAGAGACCTTCTACTCATTCATCTCTGTGCACAAACCAAGCCTCACTTTGTGTTGTATTCAACCAACAAAGTTAACACCAGTATCAAACCAGTACATTATCTACCCTGGCATTCAAATATTCAGAGCTCCCCTTACATTTTGACCTGGCCTTTTAAGGACTATATAATTATCTTCATTTTTTGAATGACATCTCTCTCTACAAAACTAATAGTGAACCTAAATATCTAGTTAAAATTAAAAATCAGGTTAAGTGACTCATTTCATGGAATGCAGCAAACAAAAAACAAACTGACAGGGGAACATTTTTTTTTTTAGTGAAATGCCTTGGCCATCAAGGCACAATGGCTTCCAATGCCCAGGTTAAACTTAACAATGACCATTCAAAAAAAGTGTCATACATGATTCAAGATCCTTTGAGATAAAGTACAGTATATACTTGCGGATAAGTTCTCCCACGGATAAGATGGGGCTTGATTTTACCATATAATTTCTGGTATTTTATAAATGTCAGTCGTAGAAGTTGAATGCGGAAAACTCACGCTATTGGTCCAAGAGAGTACAACATGCTAACGCATCCCGTGAAAGTGACCACAGAGCACGCTGCCTTTTTTTCCCCCCCTATGTATTGTGCCTACGTGACAACAACGTAATACCCAAACTATTCCAAAGTGACGTTGGAACAGTGTTTTTTGTATCTCACACCCTCATACACATTTATCATCAGAGAATCCCTTATCTACAATGGAACATTTGATCAGAAGAAAATAAAGCTGGTTTTGAATTAAATGTCATTGAAGTAGCGAAAGGAATTGGTAACTGTGCTGCTGCAACAAAATTTGATGCGCCTGAGAAACTGATGTGAGATTGGAGGAGGCAAGTTGATTGGAAAAAAAAAAAAAAAAAAAAAAAAAAAAAGAAAATGTAATTATAGTATTTTTCAATAAGCGTATAAGTCGGGGTGTGATTTTATGATCAATTTTTCGGGTTTCAAGACCAGACTTATTACGCACACTTACTGTATGTATGCAACCAAATCACTACTTTTATAATGGTCAAGTTTGTCTTTTGGGAAAGAAAAAAAAGTTTCTATGCCATCTTAATGTTTAATCCTATACCAAGTGTACTATTAAGAGACAAAATATTTGCTAATATGCAAGAACTGAAGTATTCAGAATTTGAGTTTACAATGATAGGTCATCTGGAAATAGATTTCAAAATGTTGCAACAGTAGTGGATATTAAACTAAATGCATGATTTTTATCCAATTTGATAATCTTCATAATTAACTCGGCAGTTTAATAAATCCCAGAATACCTTGCACTTGTCCCCAACAGAATACTGCATTCCAGCTGCAATACAATAATCAAGGTTTTGCTGAGCTGTTAAAATAAAAAAAAGTAAAGTTTAACGAAGAAATCTAAATTTCACAAGAACCATTAGGGAAATAAGCATTTTAGAAGGAAATTCACCTCGCTGGGTTTTCAACCACACATCAAACTCCACATTTCTGTAAACCTCTGGGTTAAGTGAATCAAGTACACTCCGGGACAAGGACACAGCAGATGGATGCTCTTTGCGAGTTTGAATCTGCAAAAATAACACCTTACATTAGTCACATATTGTCTGAGCATTGTGGATCCACATTATGGGGTGACATGGTAACACAGTGGATAGTACTGCCACCTCATGAACCTAGCATTTGAAGTCAAGTGCCACATGCAGTTTTTGGTCTGGATTCTACACATTCTCCGTCTCTGCAATGATTTATTTCTGAGAGCTCTATGGGTTCTCTTCCCATCTCCCCAAAGACATAGGTTAGGCTGAATGTAGACTCCAAATTAGCCCTATGCAAGTGTGTACGTGTATGTGGGCTCCAAGATGGACTGGCACCAGGTCAAAGGTTCTTTCCTGCATTGTGCCCAGTGGTACTGGGATAGGACACTGCCCAACCACGATAACCAGAAATGGATTAAATTGGTTTTCACAATGCTATGCAGTCTGAAATTTCAAGGTGCCAACTTCACTAATGCATAAAAAGTACATCAACTCCATTAAGTGCACTAGTGCACAAAGGGGGCCAGAAACAGTCAGTGAGCAATTTGAAGTTACTGATTACTGTAGTATACGGCACTGGATGAGAGAAGAATGCCTATATAGAAAAACTGTCAGTCGGGTCCATAAATATTTGGACAGTGACAATTTTCATAAGTTTGACTCTGTACACCAGCACAATGAATCTGAAACAAATCAATCAAGATGCAACTGCAGTACAGACTTTCAGCTTTAATTCAAGGGGTTTAACAAAAATATTATGAGCGGTTTAGAAGAGAGACATTTTTATACATGGTCCCCCTATTTTCTGGGGCTCAAAAGTACTTGGACAAAACAAACAATCATTAATATAAATTATCATTTTCAGTACTTGCTTGAAAATCCTTTCCAGTCAACGACTGCCTGAAGTCTAATCTGTGGCCATCTCCATGTATTGCGTTTTCACCATACTGATGCTTTGCCAGGCCATTACTGCTACTGTCTTCAGATGCCGCTTGTTCATTGGACTTTCTGCCTTCAGTTTTGTCTTCACCAAATGAAATGCATGTCCAGTTGGGTTGAGGTCAGTTGACCAACTTAGCCTTTGAAGAATATTCCACTTCTCTGCCTTGTAAAGCACTTTGTTTGCTGTTCCAGTATGTTTTTGGCTCATTGTACTTCTGTACCATGAAGCGTTGTCCCATCAGTTCTGCAGCAATTGTCTGACTGAGCAGACAGTATAGCCTACTACACTTTAGAATTCATCCTGCTACTTCTGCCAGCAGTCACATCATCAATCAACACCAGTGACTAACTTCCATTGGTAGCCATGCATGATGAAGCCGTAACACGGCCACCACCACGTTTCACATATGATGTATTCATCAGGGGCCCAAGGTATAAATGGTGCGTACGCACAAAAATGTTGCGTAAGAACATTTCCACGTTCAAATGTATAAAAATGCATAAAAACTAAACTTGGCGTAAAGCCACGCACATTTCCATAGTAGCTCATACCCTGTCATACGCAAGTTCTGCTCTCGGTTTTGCAGACTGATGGCACCCAGCGTCAAAGAAGTGCTACTGTTCCTGTGTGGTTAACCTTTCTTTTTTAGATCCACATCCCTGACGCAGCTTTATAAATACACTGAAATTAACCGCATATTGTTTATTAATTTAATGCATCTGATTGTAATTAACCTGTAACAATATAATGGTCCACGAAATGGCCAAACTATTCTAAATACAATAGCTGCTTTAGCGTTGTTACTCTCACCGCACCTTCTTTCAGTTGCTCCTGTTAGGGGTTGCCACAGCAGATCATCTTTTTCCATATTACTCTCTGTGCAACACTCTGAATATTTATCTCACTGTATCTGAATGTGGAATCACAGCTGTACAGCAGCTGATCGGAAAGAGAATTATCGGTATACAGCATCAAGCACACGCTGCCTCAGTCTATTGAACTGCTCTGATACAGCAAACGCTTCAGAGCCGTTCCTCGCGGTTCAGAAACAGTTTCATCCCAAGAACTAAAGATCTAAACGCACTCAATCAGTCCATCAAGTGCTCCTTGTAGAACTGTTTGGACTTGTTAGTACAATCTCCTCACTGTAAACTTGGGATACAGTTGTAATATTGCACAACATGAGCCACTTTATAAAGCATGTATTTACATAAGATGATGATATTTTTAAGATGAAATGCAGCAAAATATGTTTATTATATTATACAAATAAAACTAACTTCTTTTAAATAATCTATATTGTTAATAATTAAAAACATGTGAGGACACGGTGCCGCAGCACTAGCGAGCTGCTGGAGCTTCGTTCACGGATTGTTCCTGCCTCGCGCTGGTGCTGACGTGACACTGGATGGATGGATGGATGGATAGATAGAATAATTAAACACGTATTACAAAAATATTTCAATGTTCCTTAAAAGTTTTGGAGAATCTGCGTTCTAAGCTTACAGATGGCTTAATGTATATTACAGAGCTGACTGTATGGCAATTGGGTATTTGAAGAAAGAAAAGGACAGGAATTGGAGGTTAGTACGTTTGAAAGAGACAGTACTGCTACAATAAAGCATTTCATTGAAGGTCATGCATGGCACAGCAAACACCTTGCGTGAGACATGAACAATCACTGCGCCACCGTGTTCCCATGTTTAATAACATGCTTTAACACCTATCATCATGAAAATAATATCACGTATACATCTCAGTATTTTAATTATTCAGAGAGCTGTAATATCATGAATGTAATGGATTCTGTGACCTGTTGGAGGAAGACAAAGCCCGGAAGCACATAGTGATTCACACACATAGAAGATCAAATACAAAACAAAGCATTTAACGTGCTACTTTAGTTACGAGGGGATTTGAGAAACTAGTAAATTTAACGATTTTAAGATGAAGTTTATGATGTTCTACTTTAATGACAAAATAAACTACGTGATTAAAGTGGAAATTTCGAGATTAAAGTTGACATTTCATGCTTTTTTCCCCACCGTGTGCCTATTTTTTTCTCTCCGTACCCTAATAAGCTTTCATGTCACACTTCGACGGTGGGCTGCGACTCGCCTTTTCACGGCAACTTTGATATCTGCCAACTTTTTTATTTCGGACACTGTGCGACTTTGTGAACTTGAGCTTTTGAGCTTTCAAGTTTCTCCGACATGCTATGTGTCACTCAATCAACTTCCTTTTGTTGATTATACCACTGTTTAAAACAACAAATAGTAAGTTGTTCTTTGCCTCCACTTGGTATTCGCTGAAATTCTATTTTCCCTCGTGCTTTTGCCTTTTTGTCTTTTCACAGAACGCTGAGCTTAAGGGCTATTTATATTGATTTGCATATTCAGAGAGGCTTAATTCTGGGAGGAGTTGGGGTGGGACAACAGACGTGCGTGTTAATTTTCACACTGACCGGGATTTATGCAACAAAAGAACGCGAAAGCCTTCATTCACACAGATTTATGCATCTGGATTTTTTTTTTTGTGCATAAACACATTTCCGCTTTCGTGCTTACGTCATGTTATACTGCGAATCTACGCACGGCATTATGCATGAGGCCCCAGATCATGGGCAGCTTCTTCTCTACCCCTCATTCTGGTACATATTGATCTTAGTTTTATTTGCTCAAAGAAAACTGTTCCAGAAGAGGATAGGCTTTCCATGGTATTCCAGAGCTTCTGGTGTTGCTGGGTTCACCAGTGTGTTCCTTTCTTTTTAAGAATGTACCAAATGGTTGATTTGACCACTCCTGGCGTTTCTGCTCTCTCTATAGAATTTGTTTTGCTTTCTCTACCTAATGATGGTCTGTTTTCACTTGCATGGACAGCTCGTTGGACCTCATATTCAGAGTTCAGTGACAGCTTCCACATGCAAATTCCATGCTTGGAATCAATTCCAGACCTTTTACCTGCTTAATAGTTATTGAAATCATGAGGGAACTGCTCCCACCAGGCTATGGAACACCTTGACAGTCAAATGTCCAAATACTTGCGAGCCCTTGGAAATTGGGGGATATGCAGGAAAACGGCTCAAACGATATTTTTGGTAAATACCTTAAAGCTGAAATTCTACATTTCAATTACATAATGATTGCTTTATCTCAAATCTATTGTGGTGGCATACAGGGTCAAAATTATGAAAACTGTGTCCAAATACTTATGGACCAGACCAGAATGTACACACACACACACGACTGGTTCAAAGCACAGAACCAGTCACCTTGAGCTATGAGTTAGCAATTCTACACACACCACAAAAAGCTCATGATCAGGCATTAGTGAATATACATACAGTGAGTAAAGCAAGATCATTAGGAGCTACACTTAATAAATTAAGGACACATTCAAACAAGATCCATTTCATTTAAAGTCAGAATTAGGAATTAGTTTTAAGATGGTTGGAAACCATCAACAGTAAGAGAACCTATTATACCAACTAAAACATAAATAGTGGCCTCTACACGGACTTTTTTCAAGTGTAGATTTTAGCCGTAACAGAATGTCACTCACGGTTACTCATACTATGAATGATTTACACATGTAGCGGCCTTCAATAAGTTTTCATGAGACAAAAGAAAGCACACTAAATTACAATTACTTCACAATATGCTGAAAATTAGGTCTCATTTTAGGCCACACTTACTTTTGAAACTTGGTTACCAATAGTGGATCTGAATTTATTCATGTCCGTAGAAGTTTCTGTTTGAACACTGAAACAAAAAATTAAAAAAGTCAGATTATTAGAACTTTAGAATAGGTAAGCTAGCCACTAAACAATCGGTTTACTATTTAAGCGACCTGAAGAACACATATTTAGTAAATAAATGCAATAGGTTTGAAACACACTTAAAATCCCAGCATCCATTTATTCCATTATTAGGGCATGAAAAGTAAAGCCTGGCACAACAACCATTCAGGAAGACATCATCATTTTAAGTGAAAAGCTAACCAATTATAGAGAACTCTTTGAAAAACATACTCCAGATATGCATACAGTTATATTGAGCAAAGTCTGCATTAATAGAAATGTCTGACTAATGAGCAAAAAACTAATGAACCAACAGCCTGTTCTCCAATAAATTTGCGTCTTTACCCACTGTAGACTCTACTCAACACTACAAGCAAAACAAAATAACTTCAATGCACATAATAAATATGTCTGCTGGACAAGCTTACAAAAAAAAAAAAAAAAACCCTCAAATGACACTTTGAAACTTATTACATTTTTCAACAGTGGGCCATTCAGCTCAGCATAGTAAACGCAACAGGGTGCTACACTCAACCACACAACTATATAGGTAACTTATTCCATATGTTGAAAGGTGTTATTTCTACATTACCCCTTCATAACTATGAACACTTCAATTAGGCCAACACTTAATCACTATTCACTTAGTCACTGGACAGTGGTGACGTGATGCTTATCAGTTAACACAGGCAAGTAGGGAACTTCATTGTACTCCATACACATGACAATAATGTCTGTAAATAACTGAAAAACTAAGCAACGCCTACTCGTTTTTATTTTAGGTTTACATAATGATGTTGCATCAAAAGAAATACGTACAGCACAAATAAAGCACCATGAGCTACAGAAATTCTCTCTCAACATTCTAAAGACACAGTGCTGTGCATCATATTAATAAACACCACCAAATACCTCCAAGATATAGAGAAGTTAACATGAACCAGACATAATAGTGTGCTTTTTCCTGTTGAGCACACTGATCTGTGTGTAGAGAACAACAGTAAATTTCCTGAAACGTTTTTGGAAAGGGGGCACACGTGGTACCACTATTTGGTGAGAATTTTAAACACACGGAGTCAAAAAAATTTTATGATCCATACAATGGCAACAACTGCGCACACATGGTCATTTATTTCCAAACATATCTATTACTATCACTAATGATTAATCTTATTTAGAAGTGCTTACAGAAATGCCAGTAAACATGAATACTTTGACAATAAAACACAAACACCACAAAATAAGAGATTATAAATAAAATGATGGGACACAACACCATTAAACAGAAGTCAGTAAAATATTAAGCCATCCGAGACAAACAGCTGCACTTCCACAAGAATTTGCTAAATGTTTAGGCAACACCACAAAGCATGTATTATTTCTTCAACATTTTACACAGCTTACATTCTTAACTGACAGCATGAAATATATTTAGGCCTTTAAAAAGCACACAAGAATCTAACATCCCACACCAAGAAACAGTTTAGAACATTCCAAATGTGAGCAAGTATTACAATATAAAAACAATGTAAAACTATGAGCCGTTATAAATAGTCAAAACATTTTTAAAAAAGTCAATACTTTTAAATGGGCACCTGCTTAAAACAACAAACAAGTTTAAATAAGTTTTGAATTTTCTGAACTTCCTTTAATCAAAAAGATCTTTAGCAAGTAATCAAAATTAGTTTAAAAAAATTGTATTAAATATATACAACATGGGACTGGATAACATTTAAAGATCACGACCTTCTGCTTACCTCAAATGGTGAAAACTGGTCACAAAAAATAAAACTATACAAAAATATTTGAAATTAGAAGGGAAAATTAAAATTAAGTATAGTAAAAGAAATGGTTTACTAAATTAAAGAGAGGGTCTTGCCCAGGTTTCAGGTGCTTTTTATTAACTCTTAAAAGGTGCTGAAGGCCACACCTTACTTTCATCAGAAACACCTGGATCATGGTTTGTTGCCATGGTAGCTGAGAATCACTAATTTAGCAGAGAGGAAACCCACCCAAAGTTCACCTCAAAAGGATCAAGGGGTTTTCCATTTAAAAAAAAATGCAAAGAAAAAGGTGCAAAACCAAGAATACCAAATCAGCTTTCCAGAAAAGTAGGCCTGTCATTTGTAACCAACCACTACAGGATCAAAAGTGGCATGAACTTCTAAAAGCAATTTAAACTGTATCAAATATATGGGTCCTGCTTGTGTTGATATATGTATAGTATATGCTAGAAAAACTTATGGAAAAAAATTCCAACCAAAGCTACTACTATGATCACTTGCGTATGCCCCATATTATCTATTAAAAGTGAGATTTATTACTTACGAGCTGTCATTCTCTGAGCCACTATCAGAATCAACACTGCTGATGCTCTCCTTAGGCGACTCCTGGCCCATTCCATTGCAGTCATAATCTCCACAGACTGCAGAACTGACATCAACTCCAAACACCTTTTCATACAGCAATTCATACAAAAGGGCTGAAAGAAGATGGAATAAATGTCATTAGTGACAGTAGAATTATCTCATTACATTTCTAGTGACATTGTTCCTAAATACATGCATTTTGGGAAAAGACAAACATTTAGCTTTGCTGCTATAAAATGCTAACTTTGCTTCCTCTATAATGCTGTCACAATTCAAATTTTAGGAGTGTTTTTTTTTTTTTTTTTATTCTTTTGGCACAAACACAGTTGTATCAAACCATGCTGCCTGTTGCAACTTATATCGGCCATTTTGAAATGTCACATGACCTTTTAGGAAACACATGACTCAATACCGTGTGACTAGGGAGGCTTCCCCCCCACAAGCACCCTAAAAAGAAATTAACCTCCTTGCTGTTAACCCCAAGCATCCTTCTCAAGATAAGCTGTTATGTTTTGATGTACATCATTAACCCCGAATAGCACTCAGGAAGTATTCGGCTGATATCCAGTGGATAAAATAACATGATGCTGCAAAATCCATGCCACTCTATTGTAAATCATCAATATTCATGAGTGGGGCAGAGCCTTCAACCAAAGCACAAATAATTAAACGAAAAGCTGTGAATCCAGTTTTATAACAAACTAAAACTTAACCATTAGTTGAATGAAGTGATAGTGATGACAATGTGAATAGGTTATCTGACATTGACACAGATAGTGAAACTGATACATATGGCACTGTATGACAGAACTGCCGTGATATGCCTGCTGACTTCAGCCTTCATGAAAAAAAAAAAAATCAACATTTTTGGCTCACTTTTCCAGGGGTAAGTAAACATAGCTCGACATAAGGAGGCTACATAATTCTGTTACATAAGACAAATGAGTTACTGAATGACAGTTCCTGGAAGGCAATGTGGCTCAGGTGTTAGGTGTGCCTGTTGAGTTGCCATCCTTGGATTTCTAGATGATCCTAACACATTCACTTTCCCAGTCCATGATCCAACTCATAAAAATGTGTGATCAACTGTATAGCCATTCTGAACTTGACTGTTGTCTGGGATGATTGTCAGTGATGAAAGTCATTATATAAATTTTTTGAGGAGGTCAAAGCAACAAGCATTCAGGAACACAATGTTACATTAAACAAAGGGTCACAGAAAACTGGTCAGCATAAGGAGGACAGACTCCAATGATAGGGCCTTCTCATTTCTATTAAATAAGCAGCTAACCCTAACCAAATGTAAGACTTCAATCCCATATACCATAAGAAAGTTGTCAAGTTCCGTCAAGGGGGATCCCCCTGTGATTGCAGGTTTTTGTTCTAGCCAGTCTTTAATTGATCTCATTGCTTAATTAGCCAAACCTTTTTTTCCTTTTATTTTGCATTTTGAAAAGTGCATTGGTGACAGAAGTACACTTATAGGACATTAAGAAACATTTGTATTTTTTCTGCACCTTTACAAGTTTTGTTGCTTTTAATTCACTTTTTCTGTGGAATTTGCTTTCTTACTTGTTTCAGAATACAGACAATGCTTAGCAGAGCATACATCAGCGTAAATGACTCTGAAATGAGCGGCTACTTGAATGTGACCCACTTGTGTCCACAGTAAGTAATCAAAACTTTAAATGAAAAAAAAAGAAAGGAAAAAGAGCAAATGCATAACCCTCTAACATATAAATTTCTACTTGATTCAGTATAATTATAGCTGAACCAGTTTGCAACTTCTGGATGGTTAAAAAAAAAAACAAAAAACTGGGAAATATTGCCTTGCACAATTAAGGTAGGAGTCCAATTAAGAAAGAAATGAGTTGGGACAAAAACCTGCAGCTACATTGGGGGCTACCAGGACTGAACTTTGAGAACCACTGCCATAAGGAGTAACCTAGTGACTGATCTCGAGTGTTATTTAGACTAGTGTTTCTCAACCAATGGGTCACGATCCACTTTTGGGTCTTGGGCTGTCGGCAGTGTGTCAGGAGTTGCTACTGATTATAATAGTAGTAGGTCATGGTGGGACACCACTCAGACGATCATGCTCAATTTAACCAATGCCCCTGGGTGGTTCACAACGGCAAAAAGGTTTAGACCAGTGGTTGAGTGGTTTTCAAATTCAGTCCTGGAGCCACTGCCCTCTCGCCATAGCTGCCGGTTTTCATTCCAACAAACTTTCACTTGTAATCAGTGCATTAAGCAAGGAGTCACTTTCCAGTCTGCATATTTTATACAGCAACTCAGAAATTAAAACTGGTAATTTATCTTACTGAATGAAGCAGAATTGTAAAAGCAAACAAACTGTTTTTGTATTTTTGGTGTTTTGTTCTTTTTACATGTTTTGGTTACATTATGTACTAATAGGCACAGAAATGAATAACAATATAATAAATGCCCTTTAGCAGTAACCGTCGCTTGCCCTGCTGACTGCTGTGCTTGTCGTTAATTGCTGCCATTCAGAGATAATTAGCAGTGGAAACCCCACAGAAATAGTGTATTAAAAAGAAAATGGAAGAGTTAAAAGCATTAAAGGATGTAAAAACAATAGAAACATTTCATTTCACATAAATACAAATTAAGCACTAATGAACTTTCCTGGATGCAAAATAAATAAAAGGACAGCTAATAAAAAATGAAATACATTAAAAGGTAAAAATGACTTTTTCAATGTGAAACTGGATGGGGGAAAAAAAACTGTAGCCAGTGGGGATCACCCAGGACTGAACTTGAGAGCCTCTGATTTAGTCCACATTAGCTCTTACTGAATGCTGAAGGGGCCAAAAAGGAAACTTATGAAATACTTGCTCTTTAACATTCTTTCAAGATAATTTTTGGCCAGGTATACAAGTATGGGACTGATTAGGTTTTATATTTAAGTTGTATATGTAATATTTTCTTACATTCACACAAAAAACAATCTCACTTCAATATAAGAGAAACTATTATATATAATAAGAGGATATTAACCTAGACCTGGGGGAGGGGGGTGGTTAGGGCTCATTCTTTTTCTAGAAATGCTTTATTTAAAAATAGTCTTTGCATTTTAAGAAACGCATGAGGATACACTATTAAAAGTATAAATGTACCATAGGATGGACAGGATTAGAAATGAGCACATTAGATCAGCTCAGATTGGATAGTTTGGAGAGAAACCCAGAGAGGGGATATTGCGTTGGTTTAGGCATGTGCAAAGGAGAGATGCTGGGTATATTGAGAGAAGGATAGAGCTGCTAGTAAAGAGGAAGGCCAAACAGAAGGTGTATGGAACGGCTGAGAGAGGACATGCA
The DNA here is from genome assembly GCA_026402145.1 of Polypterus bichir lapradei. Classification (NCBI taxonomy): domain Eukaryota; kingdom Metazoa; phylum Chordata; class Cladistia; order Polypteriformes; family Polypteridae; genus Polypterus; species Polypterus bichir. The sequence continues at coordinate 19,237,700 of JANRMT010062823.1, read as the reverse complement.
GGTGGTGGATGTGACAGAGCAAGATGCAGAGGACAGGAAATTATGGAAAACAGGTGACCCGCTGCGGCAACCCCTAACGGGATCAGCCGAAAGATAAAGCAGAAGATTGCTTTGGGTATCTATCTTTCAGAAGAATTAAATCTCAAACAGCTAAAACAATTTTTTTTTTTCCCCAAATGCTGCTTAGCACCCAAGTCTCATACATCGCAAAGGTGTGAATATCACATTGACCAACAGCAGCAAACTGGCCTAGCATAAACGAGTGTGCTCTGAGATTGAACACTTGCCCACTTGTTCCGATACTGCTAGCACAGGCCTTTGATCAGATAAGTCAGAAAATGAACGGATGGATGTTCAGAACATCTTTTTTATGGATCACCATACAAGACAAAAGATTAATAAAACAGTTATTCACTTATTTAGAAACGTGCACACAGTTGGTACTTGTACTCTGGATCAATACAAGACATGCCAATAGTAATATTTTTATTAGTTGGAGAGTGAATGAAGTTTCCTTCAAACGAACTGCATGTCCCCAACTCCGGCTCCTCCATGACAGGGATACTTTCTTCCTGGCTGCTTTTGCTCCTTGTTACAAAGGCTAAACAGAAAGTATGCATATAAAAATGAATGAATGATTAATGTCTACTGATATGAATAATTTGAAGGATTCAATGCCCATTTACACATCCAGCATCCACGGCTCTTTACATCATAAAAGCACATGAATATACTAAAAGGCAAAAATCAAACCTAAAATAAAAAGTACATAAAACAGAATAAGAAATACAAATATATAATAAATGACATTCAAAATATCTAAACAGAGTTAAAAACTTTCACAAGTAAAAACAAAAAGCTTTAGGTCTTGATTTGAAGACAGCGAAACACTCCAGTTGCTTAAAGCTGATGGGAAGTAAATTCCAAAGATTAGGTGTATAAAAGGCTTGACCCAAAAAAGGTTTTCTCTCTTATTTTTGATATGAATATCTTGGGAAACAAGAGCATACAATACTAATGTCCTGATTTACTGTAATCACTGAATTAGCTGTCTTTCATATTAAAATGCTTTCATTTCAGGAGAAACTTCTTTCCAAAGTGGGTCTATTCCAAAACAAGCATCAACCTAGCAGGTGTCTCACTTGTTATACATTTATACACCATCCTCACATTTTGCTAATTAAATTGATCATGTGGGGAATATAACATTTTCTTAAACTAATTAAAAATTCTCTAAAATGAAAAGAAAGAACTGTTTCTCAACTGGAGAAAAAATACAAAACTACATTTATTAGTACTGGCAAATTCTGTAAATAATGGGTTGTAGGTTTACATTCACATTTCTCATTTATGATTTCTATTTCAAATAATGGTTTCCATTTTAAATAATGTAGTTCACCACTAACTGGATGGATCTTGCTAAGTGGTGACCACCATACCAGCATATAGTGTAGACCAGGGGTCCCAAACTCCGGTCCTGGATGGCCCCAGTGGTTGCAGGTTTTCATTCTAAACCTTTTCTTAATTAATACATTGTTTTTACTGCTAATTAACTTCTTTTGAATTAATTTTAATTGACTTGTTTTTTAACGATTTGTTCCCTTGAATTGCTTCATTTCTAACCTTAAATGGCTCCCAAACAGAAATCAAATGTGAAGTGAGTGAGCCAACAGGAGACCAGCTAAGTCACGGCCTCAAACTCCAACCAGCCTTATTCCAAAATGGATTAAATTCATTTTTTCCTCAGAATTCTACACACAACACCCCATAATGACAACGTGAAAAAAGTTTACTTGAGGTTTTTGCAAATTTATTAAAAATAAAAAACTGAGAAATCACATGTACATAAAAGTATTCACAGCCTCTGCTCAATACTTTGTCGATGCACCTTTGGCAGCAATTACAGCCTCAAGTCTTTTTGAATAAGATGCCACAAGCTTGGCACACCTATCCTTGGCCAGCTTTGCCCATTCCTCTTTGCAGCACCTCTCAAGCTCCATCAGGTTGGATGGGAAGCGTCGGTGCACAGCCATTTTAAGATCTCTCCAGAGATGTTCAATCGGATTCAAGTCTGGGCTCTGGCTGGGCCACTCAAGGACATTCACAGAGTTGTCCTGAAGCCACTCCTTTGATATCTTGGCTGTGTGCTTAGGGTTGTTGTCCTGCTGAAAGATGAACCGTGGCCCCAGTCTGAGGTCAAGAGCGCTCTGGAGCAGGTTTTCATCCAGGATGTCTCTGTACATTGCTGCAGTCATCTTTTCCTTTATCCTGACTAGTCTCCCAGTTCCTGCCGCTGAAAAACATCCCCACAGCATGATGCTGCCACCACCATGCTTCACTGTAGGGATGGTATTGGCCTGGTGATGAGCGGTGCCTGGTTTCCTCCAAACGTGACGCCTGGCATTCACACCAAAGAGTTCAATCTTTGTCTCATCAGACCAGAGAGTTTTGTTTCTCATGGCCTGAGAGTCCTTCAGGTGCCTTTTGGCAAACTCCAGGCAGGCTGCCATGTGCCTTTTACTAAGGAATGGCTTCCATCTGGCCACTCTACCATACAGGCCTGATTGGTGGACTGCTGCAGAGATGATTGTCCTTCTGGAAGGTTCTCCTCTCTCCACAGAGGACCTCTGAAGCTCTGACAAAGTGACCATCGGGTTCTTGGTCACCTCCCTGACTAAGGCCCTTCTCCCCCGATCGCTCAGTTTAGATGGCCGGCCAGCTCTAGGAAGAGTCCTGGTGGTTTCGAACCTCTTCCACTTACGGATGATGGAGGCCACTGTGCTCATTGGGACCTTCAAAGCAGCAGAAATTTTTCTGTAACCTTCCCCAGATTTGTGCCTCAAGACAATCCTGTCTCAGAGGTCTACAAACAATTCCTTTGACTTCATGCTTGGTTTGTGCTCTGACATGAACTGTCAACTGTGGGACCTTCTATAGACAGGTGTGTGCCTTTCCAAATCATGTCCAATCAACTGAATTTACCACAAGTAGACTCAAATTAAGCTGCAGAAACATCAAGGATGATGAGGGGAAACAGGATGCACCGGAGCTCAATTTTGAGCTTCATGGCAAAGGCTGTGAATACTTTCGTACATGTGCTTTCTCGGTTTTTTTATTTTTAATAAATTTGCAAAAATCTCAAATAAACTTTTTTCACGTTGTCATTATGGGGTGTTGTGTATAGAATTCTGAGGGAAAAAAAATTAATTTAATCCATTTTGGAATGAGGATGTAACAAATTGTGGAAAAAGTGATGCGCTGTGAATACTTTCCGGATGCACTGTATTTCTGATATTGTTGATGTTGTCTTTTCTATGACCACTGTTAAATGTTTTGGAACCTGAGCAGATCAACATTCCTGAGCCCTTCACTTTTCTTTATTTTCAGATATTGAATGATACACATAGTTTGCTAGTCATGTTTTGGTTCATTTTGTAGCTCATTATTGTTTGGCTGTTAATTAAGGAAAAAGAAACAAGGTGTCTGAGTCTTCAAGAGCAAGTTAAATAAAAACAATTCAAAAGAAGTTAATTAGGAGCAGAAACAGGTCAATCATTAAGAAAATGGTTAGAATGAAAACCTGCAGCCAATACGGCCCTCCAGGACTGGAGCTGTGAACCCCTAGTGTAAACAGATTTTCCAAAAAAGACAACCATAATTTAACTGCAAGTTTTAACTTAATCATTGGAGCTTAACCAGAGTACATCCTGAATTTTTGCTCATGGAATATTAAGATATCAGATCCAAAGTGAGAGCTCATTAGCTGCTCAGATGCAGGAAAATATTTACTTTCTAAAGCTGTCAGAATTTTAGGAACAGCTTATATTCATCACTACATGTTTCCAATGCACTGTGATAAGGAATGCATTATGATTTCCAAAGCACAGCATTTGCAAACAATTCTACACCACGCCAAATGAATAAGCATGGATAGAAAATCCAGCTCCTGGATGGCCAACATGGCTTCTGACTCAATCCAAATATTCTCTTAACATCAGACCAATTCTTGGCATTAATGAAATGTTAAATGTGGTTTACTAGTGCTCTCATCTCGAACTGCTGGGCAACTCCAACATTCCAGCTTCTAATTTACTGACAGCATCATTAAATTGTTTTGTGTAGCTAAAGCAAATTAGTAATTTCTATGGCCTATTCATTTCCAAAAATTGTTATTGTAACAGGCACACATACAGAGAAAAATAAGTCTGCCAGCTATTTGTGGATTTATTTATATCTCGGTATTTACAGCAAGCTGGTTAAGGAAAAAAGCAGAAATTAAAGAATACAAGTGTATAGCAATGAATAAAAAAAAATTAATAAAACCATCTTAAAGAAATTACTTTTTATTGGATTATTACCAGTAATTGGCTTCTAATTATAAAGTGGTTCAGAATAAAGCCTTGGGCCAATTGCCTGTTCTATAGCAGATAATGGTGGACTTTGTTCTGGAATACTACAGTGACTGCAGGTTTTGGAGTGGTCATCTGAATTTAATTTGCTGTGGACAGAAAACTCCATTATAGTTCCCCCCATATCACAAATGTACTAATTCACTGACTGACATCAGCATGTGCACAGATGATGTACAAACAAATTATTGCTTTCGTATTAGTGGGGTGACTTTATTAGCCAGAATAATTTAACACTAAAAAATTGCACTAGTATACAGATTAAATGATCCAAATGCCTATCAAGGCAACCCTCTCCCTTAATAATATTCAAACAATATTTTATGGCCTAGACACAAGAGGAACAGGAAATAACATTAACAAACAAATCATCCAGTTAGTACATATGAGGTATCCAATTACCCTGACCATCATTGGGGAAGTAGCATATTGCTGTAGGTATTATTTAAACAAGACTCAGAGAATAAAAAAAATAAAAATTAAATAGTCCATCAATTAATAATGACAATGAAGACACCCAAAAAAAAAAAAAAAAAAATGTCTGGCAAAACTAACCATAGGGTGATCAACAAACACCTACTAATAGGTACCATGTAGACAGTTTCTTTGCACTGTAAAACTGACAAAATGTGTATTTAACTTATCCTTAATATTCTACTTTGTGTTTTCCTCCTTTATCTATTGATACAGGAGAAAGTGGGGTGAAATTACACCCTACTTTCTCCTGTATAAATCTAAGGCTAACACGGTATAACACTCTATTCCTTTATCTATTATTATTATGGACATTCTTTGTGGTGAAGGCATTGTGTATTAGAAAATAAGAAAGTATCATCATGAGAACCACTTTACAGCTTGGGCTACCATATAATTGCGACATCATTAATTCTTAAATGTGAACTCTAGATCCTTGCTGAGAGTAAGTGTAGGGAGCATTATAAATGATTCTTAGATCATATTCTGAAGTGGGACAAATTCTTAATCCTAGTCAGACTAGTAGTCTATTTCCTAGGAGTAGTTCTGAGACACTTGATAAGTAAGGGCCCTGGTTTTCATTTCCTGTTGATGTACTGTTTGCATGGTACTTTTACTCCTGCATGACCTTTACCCCACAATCCAAATGACCACCTTGAGTCTATCCAGAGTGAGACTATAAAATGAAACTACCAAAGTTTTGATTTTCTGCACTGGAAAAAATAAAAGATAAATCAGGGTTTAGGTAAAAGAAGGAAGTGAATAAAATCCAAGGTGATGCATGCTTCATTATCTCATCTAATCCTGTGAAAAGGGTAATGTGGATGTAAAACAATGACAAGCTGTAGGTGAACAGCTGGAATGTCTCCACAACTCTTGACCACTTTATTTTTATAAAAACAAAAATAAATAAACTACGTGGACAGAATTAGAATTTTAGAGAAAACAGATATTTTTACACTGCATTAAAATCACATGAAAGTGAGAGTGTGATACCAGAATCCAATCAAGTTCAAACTTGTCACGTGTGTGAAGTGTTTAACATAAGGCAAACATAAAAAACAGAGGAAGGTTGGGGAAAAAATGTAGTATCTTTAGAAAGTGAGACACACTTACCTTCAGGATTTAGGCCAGCAGTAAGCACAACCCAATTTCATTCCAACCCAGACAAAACACGGCCCCTCATACTACAACCTCATTTTTCAACACGGTTTAGGCAGCACAAATATAATGGAGAGTCAGTGAGTTAAAACTAAGAAAACAATTAACACATGTGAATAGCTAATGTCAGTAAGGAGTTGAGGCTGTTAAAAGACCTTTAAAAAAGCCTACCAAGATCACCTTCAGCTACCCATTCCCTGGCACTACAGTAAGAAGAGAGGGAAACCAATTAACCAGGTTGGTGCAGGCTCTTTTCTGCTGTACAAGCCATCAAAAAGCTGCCTAATAGACAAGTGATCCCCAGTAGGGGAGATGCACTTTTTAGCTGGAAGGGAACATTCTTCTTAAAAGGGTAGAAAATGACTGATAAATGAGAAGTGACCATAGGTTCCTTAGAAGGCTGGCGTCCTTCAACATCTGCAATAAGATGCTGCAGATGTTCTATCAGACGGTTGTGGCGAGCGCCCTCTTCTACGTGGTGGTGTGTTGGAAAGGCAGCATAAAGGACGCCTCACAACCTGGACAAACTGGTGAGGAAGGCAGGCTCCATTGTAGGTATGGAGCTGGACAGTTTGACATCTGTGGCAGAGCGACGGGCACTGAGCAGACTCCTGTCAGTCATGGAGAATCCACTGCATCCACTGAACAGGATCATCTCCAGACAGAGGAGCAGCTTCAGCGACAGACTGCTGTCACCGTCCTGCTCCACTGATAGACTGAGGAGGCCCCACACTATGCAACTCTTCAATTCCACCCGAGGGGATAAACGTTAACATTATACAATGTTATTGACCGTTATACCTCCTTGCACTTTTTAACTTGCACTGCATTTTTCTCACTATTTAATTAATATTGTTTTTATCAGTATGCTGCCGTTGGAGTATGTGAATTTCCCCTTGGGGATTAATAAAGTATCTATCGATCTAGGTTCACCAAGCTTGTTCATATAGCCAAGTTGGCATAATGTCTCAGCCAGATACTTTTTAAAAGATGTTGAGGTTTTCACTTCAACTAAATGATGTAGCAATTCCAGACTCACATTGTTCACTTCAGCCTAAATACACTCACCTAAAGGATTATTAGGAACACCATACTAATACGGTGTTTGACCCCCTTTCGCCTTCAGAACTGCCTTAATTCTACGTGGCATTGATTCAACAAGGTGCTGAAAGCATTCTTTAGAAATGTTGGCCCATATTGATAGGATAGCATCTTGCAGTTGATGGAGATTTGTGGGATGCACATCCAGGGCACGAAGCTCCCGTTCCACCACATCCCAAAGATGCTCTATTGGGTTGAGATCTGGTGACTGTGGGGGCCATTTTAGTACAGTGAACTCATTGTCATGTTCAAGAAACCAATTTGAAATGATTCGAGCTTTGTGACATGGTGCATTATCCTGCTGGAAGTAGCCATCAGAGGATGGGTACATGGTGGTCATGAAGGGATGGACATGGTCAGAAACAATGCTCAGGTAGCCCGTGGCATTTAAACAACGCCCAATTGGCACTAAGGGGCCTAAAGTGTGCCAAGAAAACATCCCCCACACCATTACACCACCACCACCAGCCTGCACAGTGGTAACAAGGCATGATGGATCCATGTTCTCATTCTGTTTATGCCAAATTCGGACTCTACCATTTGAATGTCTCAACAGAAATTGAGACTCATCAGACCAGGCAACATTTTTCCAGTCTTCAACTGTCCAATTTTGGTGAGCTTGTGCAAATTGTAGCCTCTTTTTCCTATTGGTAGTGGAGATGAGTGGTACCCGGTGGGGTCTTCTGCTGTTGTAGCCCATCCGCCTCAAGGTTGTGCGTGTTGTGGCTTCACAAATGCTTTGCTGCATACCTCGGTTGTAACGAGTGGTTATTTCAGTCAAAGTTGCTCTTCTATCAGCTTGAATCAGTCGGCCCATTCTCCTCTGACCTCTAGCATCAACAAGGCATTTTCGCCCACAGGACTGCCACATACTGGATGTTTTTCCCTTTTCACACCATTCTTTGTAAACCCTAGAAATGGTTGTGCGTGAAAATCCCAGTAACTGAGCAAATTGTGAAATACTCAGACCAGCCCGTCTGGCACCAACAACCATGCCACGCTCAAAATTGCTTAAATCACCTTTCTTTCCCATTCTGACATTCAGTTTGGAGTTCAGGAGATTGTCTTGACCAGGACCACACCCCTAAATGCATTGAAGCAACTGCCATGTGATTGGTTGATTAGATAATTGCATTAATGAGAAATTGAACAGGTGTTCCTAATAATCCTTTAGTTGAGTGTATATTCCCTTAGTTTCCACCAGTGTATAAATCCACGGTTCACTGCTTAATTGAAAGAATTCTTCTGTGTCAATTTTAACAGGGTCTCTTCTCACAATTTATTAGACATAACTATGAACCTGGAAATTTGACCAGAAAACACCTGTTTGTACACTGAATCTTCTACAACAAACTCTCATCACATTGGTTCCCACCTAGACCCCTTAAAAAAAGATTTTGAAAAAAGGGGTATACTAAATTATAATTATAATATGCTTTTTATGTTGAAACAAAATATACTTCAGCAGAATAGGACATTGTTTAAAAACAGTTCTTGTTTCTAGCTCCACAAATAACAGTTTTTAACTGGGAAGACTCAAAACAATACAAGTTGCTCATTCCTCCTGATCCAAATTGTAATGCCGATGACTGACAAAAACACAATATGAGATATTGCTAACCCTGTGACCATGTGGCGAGACTTAAAAGAATACTCCACCTAAACATTACATATTTTTTAAAATGTTACTTACCCCATGTAGCTTTTGGTGATGGTCAAGAAAAATGATTAATCTTGTGTGCTTGGTGAAAGTACATGACAAACATTGTGAATGAATGGCACTCTAGTGACCAACTCTGAACAACAAATGATGTGGAAAAACATCCATGGTGGGGGAAAAAAAATCTTACACAATTCATGTTACATGGGGTAAAGTAACATAAAAATCATTTTTGGACGGCACATTCCTTTAAGTTTTTTTATCAGCATTCAGTACCTTCTACCGCAAGTCATATACCAGATGACACCCATCAACTGATGTAGCCCCAACTTCACCAGCCTCCCTTTGCTCTTTAGAAAGTGAAAAGGTATTTGACCACATGGACTTTTCTCTGGTAGGTCTGAGGCCTCTTGGAGCTTGGTACAGAGTTTATCAATATGAGTAAACCCTCTTTGTGAATTTCCACTGACAATTTTTAAGTAACTCAAATATCAACCCTTTCAAATTCACACAGGAGCTAGACAAGGGTGTCTACTATCTGCTCACTTTTTCAATCTTTCTCTTGAGTCTTTACTTTTGCAATGCAGACTTAACAACTATAAACACTCATGGAGTCCTGCATAAAAATTCTTCATATTGTGCTTTTCCTTGGCAACACACCTTCAGATTCAGCTTATGCAGTTTGTTCGGGACGACGAAGTGGTTTCTGGTTAAAAATGGGCCCAAATCTTTTAAAATCAACTTTTTGCTTTGTCAGTAACACTCTCTCCTCTTCTTCCATCAACAAGACAAATGTATCCAAAATACTCAATCCCAGACATTTTCAATTTTTTGCAGAATATAGTCTTCTCCAATTACCGCCATATCTTATAAAAGATTATTGGCTTTTTCACCACCCTGTTAGCATATCCCTCTATCTGTCTGCTCCTGTTTGGCCATTATTAAAATAAATATTGTTCCCCATTTCAGTTTTCTAACGTAAACTTTCCTTGATGCTCTCCTCTATGACATTCTTTGGAATGAAGAGACCCATCCATCCATTTTCCAACCTGCTGAATCCAAACACAGGGTCACGGGGGTCTGCTGGAGCCAATCCCAGCCAACACAGGGCACAAGGCAGGAACCAATCCTGGGCAGGGTGCCAACCCACGGCAGGACACACACAAACACACCAATTTAGGGCCAATTTAGAATCGCCAATCCACCTAACCTGCATGTCTTTGGACTGTGGGAGGAAACCGGAGCGCCCGGAGGAAACCCACGCAGACACGGGGAGAACATGCAAACTCCACGCGAACCCGGGTCTCCTAACTGCGAGGCAGCAGCGCTACCACTGCGCCACCATGAAGAGACCCAACATTAAATATTTTTACTCTGTTCTGTGACAGGCTCAAAAAAGGAAGAGTCTCTTTCAAACTTGGAATTATATCATTGGGTCTATATGGAATTGACTTCCCTCTCCTTTCAATATTCCATCCTGGCTCCAAAACACAAACTCTGGACCTTCACTCGCCAATCTTCTCCATATTCATCCTTTCACTCATTAACTCCCTTTATAAATCTGTTTTTTTGACTTAAAGGTACGAAACTGAGTCGAACAGCACTTGCCTTCCACCCCAAGTTGGCACCTGCATATCTATATTTTTCAAAATAAACCCGTGTATCAATGAAAAACCTCTCTCCATCTTGCGTATTAGTTCAAGGCATTAATATCATTTTTTATTAATCAGGGACCAAGGCACCAAGATCCAGTTTCTTCAGATCTTCCTCTTCCCTTTTTATTCTTTTTATCTTCAAATGTGCTCAGTTCTCTGGGAATGTGGTGTGTCATTATCTTCACCAACAAACAACATTTACTTATATAGCACATTCTCATGCAACAGTGTAGCTCAAAGTGTTTTACAGGATGATAAAGAAAAAGTTACAAGACAAAAAAATCAATTTAAAATTAGGCAATAATATTGAACAATAAGTAACAACAAAACAAGGTAAGGTCAGAAGGTCAGGAGGACACAAAAAACAAAAAAAAACTCCAGTTAGACTGGAGAAAAAAAAAAATCTGCAGGGGTCCCAAGGACAGAAGACTATCCAGCCCTGACTGAGCAAGCCTTTACCTTTGCATTTGCATTCAATGTGACAATATGACAACCCATCCTGCATCGCTTTATTCTTAAAAATAGCATTTGAGGATATCACTTTGCCTTCCAAGAATCTTAAATCAACAGCATACTAGTAATCAGCATTTTTGATCTAAGCCCTCTTAACTGTTTTGAAGTGTATTTACTGCTCCCTATATGTTCCTAAACTTTCCGCCATAATTTGGAACTGCACCCAATATTAACTATTGGTTCTTTGTTTTAAAACTCTCACATCAATTCCACTTCCACCCCACATTTTCCTTGTCCTTGACATTTCCTTGCTTTCTCTTCTTTAATCCAGTCCAGAAGAGGATATTTTTTCTGGGCACCTACTTTCCTCTCTCTTGACTCTTGAAAATCTTTCTATAATGATTTCTCTGGAGCTCTAGCTTTAACATCAGGAAAATGCTACCTGTCACCAAGCATGCGAGTTGCTAGACGTTCACCAATTGGTGAGGGGCACAGCTGGATCTTAATTTACTGTTCGGATGGGGACCTGTTTCCCTTACAGATGTATGCACTCCCTTTATCTTTTAAATAGTGTTCTTCACAGGGAAGGGATGGATGAGGTTAATCTCTCATCTATATATTGTTTTTAAAAAATGTTGTTTGGTCATTTATATATGATTACGGCCAATAAATTTTTAATCACAAAAAATGACAAGTCTTCAAGAATGCAGTTAGACTTCTCTTCTAACCACGGCCATAATGGAACGGATTTCCTTCAGCAGCTAAAATAATACCTTTTCTACCACATATTTTTCTTCAAAGTCAGGAGTAAATGCTTCCAAGCCAACGCTCCCGAAGTTTTACTTCATGTTCCATATTTGGTAGTAGGCTTACAAAAGTTATTTGCCTTCATGACATCAATTCATCAATGTGTCCAAAGTTACATAAACAACTTAGTCTTGAATTTCTACTCTCCAAGAAGTAAAACAGTTTCTTCTGAGCTTTCTATATCCAATTAAAAACTTTACATTGTCTACACATACATAAAGATATGGAGCCCTGCGCAGATCATGCCTACTTATCCTAAAGGGAACGGCCCACCACAGCATTGATGAGATTATTAATTATTTACAAATTTTTAATCCTCAAATCAGGCTTAACAAGTGGTTTAACCATTTCCAGTTTGTTTAGTATATTAAAGTTCCTAAAAAGAAACTATTCTAAAAGATGAAAAATATAATCTCCGGGGACCTCAGGTCACATTTACATAAGACATGTGCTGCAGTTTTGAAAACCGAAGGGATACCAATCTAACCCACACACAGAGCGCTGCATACATATTAATAAAAGACACACCAAGGGGAGTGATGAGGACACCAAGGTAGTTGTGGAGTGGTGAAAAACTACAGTAATTAAGTTTAATTCTCATGAAAACATGCCAACATAAAAGTATGAATCATATACCACATATGTTAAAACTCGCTTACTCCATTTCACGGTTGCAGGGTGCTAGAACCTGTGCAGACTCCAGCCTCATGCACAATTAACAAGGTGTCAGTCCATCACCCACTCTCAAACTTCACTCAAAGTGGCAATTTGGAAACACTCAATAAACTTAAACCAGGAATATGGGTGTGAGATAAAATCTGAAGTACACAGAGAGATATGAATACAGGCATGAGATGAGCATGCAAAGTCCCCACAGACAGCCATGCGCAGATTAAAATGCTAAGAAAACAATTATATTACAGTTCTGCAATGGTAAGGTAGTGTAAGGTTTTAATCAATGGATAAGGAACGTAACATTATATTTAAATGAGACTTAACATTCAGTTATATAAAACAAAGTCACAAACAATGCACTTACACTGGCACAAAGCAGCGGCTTCATTGTACTTTTCTGGATAAACGCTGTCATAGTGATTTCCATTAAGGAAGCACAGTTGAACCTGGCATGGAAGGAAAGTCAGATTTATAGTAAGACTGCTTTGCACATATTAGGATGACTTTATAGCAGATCAGCAGAACATCAAATTCAACAACAGAATGACTGTGAATATCTAGATAATTAAGAAAAAATAAAATTGTGTGTTATGTTTATTATTCTGACTTAGTTGAAAAGGAGACTATTCCAAATTGTGCACAAAACCTTTCTTGAAACTGTAAATTATTAAATTAAAGTACTTCACACCTTGAGTTGCAAAACTCTTATTCAGCAGAGATGACTGAACTCAGTTCAATATTATCGTCAGGCAATCGGCCATGCCCCACTGCTGTTGTCATGATAGTTGGCTGCTATCAACTTTTTTTTTATTTTTTGTTGCTATCAGCAACACGGCAGCGATAAACTTCTATGGAGAATTTTTGTTAATAGCACCTTTAAATTGTGTCACAACAGAGTCAACAGTAGACGAGAAGGTTTAATAAATATTTATAATAAAAATAATCTTGGAAAGAGAGACGGCGAGATGAGACTTTGTGCCAAGAGATTTAATCAACGCCCAGGGCTGGAAATAAAAGACAAAGAGTAGATTGCAAAGTAGAACACCGTAAAGAATTCAAAAACGTTGGTGCGGTACACATGCAGAGCAGGTTAAAGATAATGGAAGTACGAAAATTCGAAAGTCTCAAAAAAATGATAGTAAAGATCGCATTAGCACAAACAAAAGGAAATTATTACTCGATTAAATAACGGTACAGCGAAAAGAGATATATTGTTCTGATTTAAACTTTAAACTTTAATTTGGAGACTTGTAGATCGTCTAATTTGTGTTGCCATCAGGGAAAAGTAGTGTTTCTTCCCAATGAAGAGGCATATCCTTGGGAATTAAAAGTTTTGTTATTTGGTGAAAGTGAAATCCACATATGCGAGTAGCAGAGACGTGAAGTTGCTGGCGTGTAGTGCAGGCAGGGGGGTTGGCGAGCAAAGCCCTATATATATCAAACTTAAAAATGGTCACTTTAAATTTGTGAATGACAAATGATTACAGGATAGATGCTAATTACGCAATCATCATCATATCTTATCACGCCTCTTCCGTATCCAGGTAAGAGCGGCATTATTAGCATCCTTAAGGCCCAACATTGGTACATGAAGGGCCTCGGGAACATTCATGGAGAATCTGGTCCATTGTTTGGGTGGGCTCCCCACAGGGACGTTCAACGCTTGTCCACTGTACTCATTATGTAAAGCTAAAACTAAACTATACCAAATTGAAAATATTGCTGAGTCTATCAAAATGAGCTGTATTCCTGTATTAATCTGGCCTAACTGCTGATTTGATATTCATCCCAATTACAACAGACTGAATCAGATTAAATAACTAAAAAAAATATAGTACAAGCAACACTTTCATGTTGTTGGAAGAAGGTGAACTTTTAGTCATCTTAACAAAAGGTTATTGTCGCTAAACGCCACATATGAGCATTGAGATATTATTTTGGTCCACTCTACATAACCAGCTATCATTTTTGGCTAACATCGGCTAACAACCTCCAAAGCTATCAACACATTTCACACAGACTGAGGTCATGACCATCACTTGAGCATTTCAAAAAGTGCAATTTATTAGTTTAGGTTTTCCATTTATGATTTCTCTGTTTAAGAATCCTCCCGCATGGCATGCATTCAGTCAAACTTTTAAATTCAAAACTGTATTTATTAAGTTTCAAATTTAACATATTACATTTTATTAAACATTTATTCAACTAAATGTTTTAAATATCACATATGGCATATATCCTCCAGGGTACATATTTTTTTTACGTATCACTGAACAAATACTAGAGATGGGCACTTTCCGACTGGTTTTATATTATCCATTTCAACAATCAATTAATTACAACTTTTTCATGGTAAGAAAATGCCTGCTAATGTTTTCTGGATAATGAGAGATCAGTGGTGCCTTTTTTTTTTGTAAGGGTGCTATGCAAGTGACCATTTTAAAGTTTGTTTTGTTTGACACTTTCCACATTCTTTTCACTCTGTAATGGCATACAATAGATAGAAGTGAAAGGCACTATATGACAGACAGAACTTTATTTGTCCTCTGGGAGTAGTTGGCTTTTTACATACATACATACATACATACATACATACATACATACATACATAC
>JANRMT010062823.1:19205185-19222683 GCA_026402145.1 Polypterus bichir lapradei | reverse complement strand
ATACATACATACATACATACATACATACATACATACATACATACATAGGTAGATAAGTAAATAAACACACACTTTGGACTAAACACACAACTAGAATGAGTATAAAGGAAGGAAAATAATAGGAAAGAAAAGCTCTCACTTTGCTGTCACAGTCCCAGTGAGGCATTACGCAGGCATAATGTTTGTTGGTATAAAGGAGCCCCAGTAGCACTTCTTGACACTTACTGAATCATTTGTTGGCTTAAAGTCCTCAATAATAGAATCTCAGAGAGAAGATGTGCAGCATTGTTCATAATGGCACTCAGTTATGTTTTAATTCTCATCACTGCTACAATCACCAGAGTGTTCAGAGTTTGTTGTGTAACTGAACTTGCCCATAAATTAGCTTGTTGATTCGCTAGGACTCTCTTGATGTGATGTTATTAACCAGAACACCACAGTATAGAAAAATCATACTGGCCATGACAGTTATAGAAGTGAAATATGTCACTTCCCACATTAAAGGAATGCAGTCTCCGAAGGGAAAAATAGCCTGTTCTGCCTTTTTCTTCTGTCTTGAAAGTATTAACAAAATATCTACAGAAATTGACCACAGCAGGTATAGCAGTGTCACTGGCAGCCAAGCTGATAGTAGCCAGCTTTCATGATGGCAGCAGGAGGGCATAGCCGATTGTCCAATGATAGTACTGCACTGGGCTCTACTCATCAGTGACTAGTGCAGTAATGAATCAAAAGCTTAGTCTTGCTTATATGTAACAGTCTAAGAGAAAAAGCAATGTTTACTGGCTGTCAGACACAGATACAATACATACAATGAAAACTTAAACATAAGTAGAGGAAATATAAAACAAAAATGGTTTTAAAAAACATGATATTTGAGCTGTTTCTTTAAGGTATAGCTATTCACAAAAATTATTTGAAAAAGAAAGGTTTTGGACTTTGTACAGAAAACATGTATACACATGTCTCTATGATGCTGATCTTCATTTAAGGTGTTTTAAGAATATATTGGGAAATATTATAGGTCACATTTTGGGTCAAAATAATCACAATATCAATACAAGTCTATATCACACAGCCCCAAGCAACAGTACATCTTGTGCTTCTCCAGATTAACTGCTGAGAAAGTTCTTTGCTTCCAGAGATTTCTAGTTGGAGTCAATGCCCCGTAGTTAGACACCAATTGGTTTATTGCAACAAAACTGTATCATATTAAAAGTTACAAAGAAGTGTTAGTCCACCCTGACATTTGAAAACTGCACCACCACAGAACCACAAACATATTGGATTACTGTAACTGCCAAACTGCCTGGGAATTCTTTGCAACTTCAATAGCACCCAGACAAGACAACAACCAACATACTGACAGCGACATGGAGAACAAAAAGAGTGTGCCGACCACTACAGCAATAACACCCTGCTGTTATTCAGTGATGGTAACTTGACTGCAGTGGACTGTAAAATGAAAAATTACTTAATTCAAGTTAACTATAAAATTATTTATGTTATGCATGGTTATTGTGTCACCTCTGTAATTTTGCGGTGGTGTTATAAATTGAGTAACCTTTCCACAGTGCATTTCCTGGCACTAAGCATTCCCCATAGGACATAATGCCTCTTGAGATCAGATATAGCTCCAACAGACATGTGCCTGTATGCCACTAACATACCATTTCTGCATGAGGGGTTAGAGGTTCTTGAGCTTTTAACAGCAAAATAGATATTCGGTTTGTGGGCTCCTTTAAAAAAATGTTTTAAAGTCGGGCTCAGCAGATTAGAAAGGTGTGAACAGCTCCGACTCCCTCCTGCCAAATGAGGACGGCGCCAAGAAGCCAACTACTATTTACACATTTTAACAAATGGGTATTCAGCCCCATGGTTACTCATGTCCAAGGCTAAAGGTCAGTGTGACATTTTACTACTGTAACTACTTTTTTTTTTTTTTTTTTTAGCTTGAGCTCAGAATTCATTGCTTTCTCAATGCCTGCAAGCTATATTGGCTTTTAAGCTGCCAAGCACAAGAAACACTTAAGCCTAAGGCACAGATGCATCAACGTCTGGATTGTTTTGCTGGAATTCTGTGGGAAATACTGTAAACTCTGTTACACTGGTCTACTGGCATTAACAGAAACATTTTGGATTGTGCAGACCTCTGTGGTTGCCTTAAAAGAATGTTTTTATGGGGAGCAGCAGTTACATCCTTGGTATCATGCAACTCATTTTCACAGTTTTCCATAGGTTTGATCCATGAACCTTACAGTGTTTCCAGTACTACTGAATTAGTAGGTAAGCTTCCCCAATAATTTCAATGAGACATTCAGTAATAAATAGGCAGAACGACTCCAAGGAGTGGGTAAAGGCATTTCATCATGAGAACATAAAGTGAACTGAATTAATTTATTATATCAATACAAACTTTTAAATGAGGTTCAACACAACCAACTTGTCTAAAGGTGGGTTTGAGTGTGTGTGTGTGCTTTTGCTCTGTGCTTATTCCAGCATCCCTTACATAAAAAGGCCACAAAATGATGCTCACTTTGTACAACGTGTGGTGCAATACAAGACGTGGAATCAGTTTGAAAACTCAAGAAATAATCTTGAAGTTTCACACTGTGTGATTCACCTAAAATGACAGCTTCGGCTACAAAAGAATGTTAAGATTTTTTAAGAATTTCAAGACATAAATCTAACACTGTCCGTAGGCAATAACAATACATCATCCATCAACTGAGTGATAATTCAAAGACAGCAGCTCTGACCCTTTTACTTATTACAAGAAGCTAGAATAGAGTCAATTAAAAAAAAATGTGTCCATTACATTTGTGAATAATATATTTAAAATTTGTATGCATACCCTTTTGATGTAAAAAGATATACTTCACATTATCTAAATATGTATTACTACTAATGACCCCAACATCATTCTAAGCAACCAACCAATGACGTCCACTAATAAAATTTTCTCAAGGGGAAACACTGTACTGCTACTAACAAGTGCAAGAGAAGTCTGTAGATCCTTAGTCATTATCCAGGAAGTATCTAAGGGGCTCCTGAACTGTGGCACATCACCTCTGTTGTTGGACAACCAGAGCAAGTTAAGTGCTGCAATGGCTCTTTTTTTCTGAGTTCTCTCTGGGTTTTTAAAGCCGATACTGATTATCAATTTTCATGTTACTTGATTGGCCAATTCCAATATTGATTTTTTTTTCTTTATTCCTTTAAAAAACTTTTTTACACTATGCTCCTGCGTGTATTTTTATATTTAAACTATAGACCACAGATGTTAACTGCTCATTTTTTTAATTAACAAAATGAAATTCTGTAGGCTTTTGTTCAATGACCATAAAATAATCATATTAAACCAAATTTCCTTAAAATACACACTTTAACTAATAAAATGTTAAAAAAAACAGGTATCCATAATTCTCATAATTACATCTGTCATATTGTCTCATTTTTTCCTCTAATGTACCTAACTGAAACAAAGCTTCATTAAAAAAAGCAAAAAAAAAAAAAAAAGTACTTTTCACCATTTCTTATTTACATTTTATTTATATATATATATATATAATTATAATTATAATATATATTTATATAATATATATATATATATATATACACACATACACATACACATACACACACACACACTAATAAAAGGCAAAGCCCCCACTGACTGACTCATCACTAATTCTCCAACTTCCCGTGTAGGTAGAAGGCTGAAATTTGGCAGGCTTATTCCTTACAGATTACTTACAAAAGTTAAGCAGGTTTCATTTCGAAATTCTATGCGAAACGGTCATAACTGAATCCTACTTACGTACATATATACGGCCATAGCCTGCAGCTCGGTCGCCGTGTGAGGCGGAGTTGCGTCCCCCATCACCACGCCTCCCACTTAGTTGGCTGCCTGCCTATATTGCGTCCCCCATACACACGCCTCCCACGTAATTAAGTGCCTGCCCGTATAAGGCCGTCCGTCAGCAGCAATCCAATAGACACGCTGCCGCAAAATATTCGCAGCAAATCAAAAAGTTAATACTGGGAATGCCTGTTAAACAACTTAGATTCACGAGTAGCAATTTGGGTGGCAAGATGTCTATCAAGGTGATCACTGTAATATTTATATGTCATTGAAATGTATTATTATCAGGCATGGTTTAGGAACCTATGTCATCAGGAAGGCACCAGAAAAAGGGACCTCAAGGTTACTATTATGGAAGTTAATTTAGAGCACGGATGCTGTGAATGTAAGACCTGTAATAAATAAAGTTCCCTTGCATACTAGAGTCTCGCCATCATTTCATTTTTCACAATTTGTGAAAACAAGACATGGTGTCAGAATAGAGGACAATCACGGATTTTGTTGGAGTTCCCTCGCCACGAATTGACTGAGATTCTCTTAACCTGCTGGGAGAATGGAAAAAGTTCCAACAGCACGTGGAGCTGATGTTTTTTGGCCCGCTAAAAGGCAAAGACGAGACTGAGAAATGCAGCTACCTGCTCCTGTGGACTGGGGAAAAAGGAAGAGACATTTTTAACACATGGACTCTCACCCAGGAGGAAGCCAAGGTACTGAAAACTTATTATGACGCGTTTGAGGCGTTTGTCATGCCTAAGACGAATACGATATTCGCGAGATACAAGTTGAATGAGAAGACGCAGGGTATAAACAAACTTTTGATCACTTTGTAACAGAGTTAAAATTGCTGGTGAAGGACTGTGCTTATGCAAACGAAGATGAGATGGTCAGGGATAGAATAGTGTTTAGCACAAAATCAGCGAAAGTGCGACAGAAACTTTAAAGTTTTGGGTCTGAGCTAACATTAAATAAAGCCGTGGACATCGCAAGATCGCACGAGATAGCACAAGCAAAGCTGAGAACCTTTGATGCATGTACTCCGAGCGGCTCACGTGAACTGACTGTGAACGCAGTACACAGACAACAAGCAAGAGCTCCAAAGGGCACTGAACAAAAAACGCATTACACAATTGAGAAGGCAGCAAAATATGAAGCGAGTGGCGCATACAAGCATATTCATAAGTGCAGCTACTGCGGAAACAAAGCACACGGTGGAAAAAGTCAATGTCCAGCTAAAGGAAGACAGTGTAAAAAATGTGGTAAATTGAACCACTTCGCTAAAGTTTGCAGGACTGGGAAAGGTAAACCCGTGCATGCAGTGTGTGATGTCTCAGATAAAGAGGAAGACGAGCTGTTTATTGATGCAGTAAGAAAGGAAAAACCCTCTGAAGCTGAACAAGCCTTTGTGGACATATCAATAGGAAAGCAAGGTGTAAAGCTTAAGTTTAAATTAAGTTCATAGACACGCCACCGCTAAATATTCGCAGGCAAATCCACAACTTAATACCGGGAATGCCTGTTAAATATCTTAGATTCACGAGTACCGATTTGGGTAGTGAACACTTCGATGAATGAAACCTGTTATCTTTACAACGGTTGACAAACACGGAATGTAACTTGAACAAAACACATCCTCCAAATACGAACCTGATTGAAAGAAATAATGATAATCAAATCCTTGATGACAGCAACACTCCTAACAGTCACAAAACAATTACATTGACAATCATGCTATATTATTTTTTAAAATGTTTCCTTTTCTTTTTCATAACTTCTTTAACACACTACTTCTCCGCTGCAAAGCGCGGGTATTTTGCTAGTGTATATATATAGGAGTCAACCATGAACCTCTATATACCGAAGTATTCTAGAGTCAAAGAAGAGGCCATCTGTTCGACAGCTAAAGCCTGACCGAAACTGTGTCATGAAACAGGACAATGATCCCAAGCACACCAGCAAATCTATAACAGAATGGCTGACAAAGAAAAGAATCAAGGTGATACAATGGCTCAGTCAAAGTCCAGACCTCAACCCAATTGAAATGCAGTGACGGGACCTTAAGAGAGCTGTGCATAAATGAATGCACTCAAACCTCAATGAATCGAATCAGTGTTGTAAAGAAAAGTGGGCCAGAATTCCTCTACAATGATGTGAGAGACTGATAAAGCCAGACAAAAAACAACTACTTCAAGTTATTGCTGCTAAAAGTAGTTCTACAAGTTATTGAATCATGCCGTGTACTTAAGCTTTTCTCACAGGGCCTCTCCATTTTGGCTTCGTTTTTGTTAAATAAATAATGACACAGTGGAATCTGGTGTATGTTGTTTTGCACCTGAGGTTAGATTTAAATAATTTTAGAACCTGGTAAGGTCCACATGTTTTTTTATTATGTCCCAATATGTAAAACCACAAAACTATAAGGTGGTGTACTTTCTTTTTAACATGACTGTGTACACACACACACACACACAATGCATGAGGTCCCAGGGAATCATTTGATTGACGCATCAAATTTTATAGAGTTTGATAGAAATTAAATTACAGATTACCCTACAGATTAACATAATTGACCAACAAATTAATAAATCTCACACTTTCTCACAAATGAATGCAGAAACAAATCAAACACTTAAGTTCATGAACTAATGTAAATCTTGCTGTGCTCTACACTATGAGAATAATTACCTTATTGGGGAAGTCATTTTCAGTCACATTTACTGGTGGCTTTCCTGGCTCTTGGAAAATAATAAAGTCATGCCTGTAATGAAAAAAGAAAGAAAGAAAAAAAAAATCACAAACATACACGAGTCTGACGTTGTTCTCACAATTATGTTCTGAGTTACTATATCTACACACTGAAATTACAAGTATTTGCACAACTTGTATATGCCCTCAGATATGTTGGATATTGCTGGCAAAAAGAGTAGGGATGTCAACCATGCCTTAAAGATTTACATAATTTTTTTTACTGTAGAAAATAAAGTGTAAAACAGAAAACAGGAAACAAAAAACATTAAGCTTAATACACACACACACACACACACGTGCAGCAACATTCCTTAACACTCCCAAGGCAAGCACTTCCCAGTTTCTTTGTAAACCCTGCACTAGGCCTTTGACAGTGTCAAAGATGACATCAAATGCATTTGAACAATTACATGTTACATATCATATAAAGAGCCATTCGATTGAATTAAAATATAAGGTTTAATGATCTGTAATGAATGCATTTTAATAAAATTTGAAAGTCAGCAAAAACAGTTGGGCTAACACTTTAGCCTCACTTTTTATAACAGTTATTAAACACATTTAGTTATATATTCTTTCATCTATTTTCTCTCTTTACTGAATGTGCTCTACTGAATTGGTTTATTGTAAAGCACACACTAAAACTGTTCAGTACATTAATCATGTAAGCATTTTTCAGTACAATGTAAAGTTATGGTGTTTAAGCACAACCCTAGCCCTAAGCCACTGATATTTTATTATGAAATCATCTGCAATTGATGGGGTAAGCTACGGCTTCAATCCCTGCAACGCTCATCAGGATAAGCAGGTTTGCAAACTGGCTGACTGGATGGATGAATTTTGCCAGCTTTGAAGGAATGAACCTTCCTGATGGGCATACCAGTAATAAACAAATGACAAATGAAGACCTGCTGGTGCCCACTATCTGACAAATACAGGAACTATTACACTAAAAGGTTAGCAACTTTCTAAATAGAAAAATGCAAGGAAACAACCTTGGGAACTTGCATGTCACTCAAATAAAATGCATCAATAACATGTAAAAAAACAAAACAATTAGAAAGCAGCTTTTAAGTTTTTAGTAAATAATCTTGGGTTATCTTTTGCTACTTGTGCACAGCATCAAACAGTACTTTTAAGATTTTGCACAATCACTTCGGGAAAAATTAAGCCCCTTTCTTCTGAACGCTAAAAGGATCCTTGCAGACTTGCAATGCATATCCAGCACCTCTGAAAACCAACTAAATGGCTGGCACAGGACAAAAAAGGAACAAACGGGGCAGCTATGTGTGGTGGGTGGGAAGTGAAACGCCCCCCACCGCTCCATCTAACCTGTGTCCAGTCAGGAGCAGTAGCTGCGGCGGCATAGTGGGCGGGCAGCGAACCGCCCCATCAAGCCTCCGTCCTGCACATGAGCGATAGCTGTGGCCCTGGTGACTATGGACCACGGGTCACCACATCCCCCCGGCAGCCGCACGAGGGACACTACACTGTGCGAGAAGCGAAATGGCCCCCCATCCAGCCACCACTTGCAGCGTCCCCAGGCCGAAGATGACGGAGCGGCAGTTACTGAGGCACATGAGTTGCAGCTGCGGCCCCGTTCATAAGTACACACACACACACTCTGTGATGGATGGCTGGAGCCCATGCCCAGTCGGGACGCCCCTGCAGCATATGTTCCAGGGGAGCAAGCATGGGAAATCCAATATGTCCCCCTGGACGCTAAATGGAAGCCTCCCTGAGTTGCAGTGGTGCCTCTGACTCCCGCAGAGCTTCATGGGAGTTGGAGTTTGGTGCAGCCCTGTTGGGTTCCGCAGGCCCTGCCAGGGGGTACTGCAGCAGGAGCTGCTAGCCCCTTTTGGGCACTAGTTTTGCCACACCCGGATGCTTAATAAAAGGAGCCAGCAACTACCACTCATTGGCCAGAGTCAGTAGGAGGAGGACAAAACTTACAGGAGGAGTGATGGTGCCGAAAGAGAGGAGTGTGGTGTGTTATTTGGTATATGGATAGCGCTTTGAGTACTGAGAAAAGCGCTATATAAATGTAATGAATTATTATTATTATTATTTGTGCTTGGGACTGTGTTGTGCCTGTGGGGATTAAGGGGAAGACGTACCCCACAGGTGAAGAACAATAAAAGTCTGTTTATGTTATACATGCCTCCCGTGTCCATCTGTGTCGAGTCAGGTGTTTATATAACGCATTGTTACAATAATATATTTATTATTATACAGTAAAGTCTTGCTTATCTGACATAAACGGGCCGGCAGAACGTCGGATAAGTGAAAATGCTGGATTAATGGGAGGTGTTAAGAAAAAGCCTATTAAATGTCAAACTATGTTGTAATTTTACACATTACGAACCTAATAATCATGTTTTACAACAAAACAGAAAAAATTAACTGAAAAAATGAACTTAGTTACAGAATTGTCTGAAGTTAAATACAGTATGTACTGTACTTAAAAAGTTCAGTCCTGTGATGATTTAAAGACATTTTTGATCTTAGTCTGCTTTCCCGACGAGTGCCATTTCATCGCTGCCAAGTCTTGCCATCTTTGCAGCATTATGTCGATTCTTGTAGCTTCTTCTTGTTGCTCAATGTATTTAATTGCTGTTTCTAAAGCCTTAACTCTGTCACTCATATAGTCAACATCCGTACGAGCGTATACTGTTTACTACAGTATTGTGACTGTGTGTGTTTGTGCTGTGATGTGTGAGTCCCCGTTTTGCACCCGAAAAACGAAGCCGAGTCTCAGTACTTTAGCAAAACCAGCTTTATTCAGCTTGAAAGGCAACAGCGCGGTTATTTATTGTAGCGGGATCTGCCATTCTCCTATACACAGACACAGAAGTCAGGCAGGTTCGGGGCCAGGTTTGTGGCCAAGTAATCCTGTGCCCTGCATATTTATAATGTTCCTTGTATCATCCATCAATGGCAGGTGCTTATAACATGCCCGCGATCTTTTCAGATTCGCTTTTACGGTGAGCTGCTACAGCGCTGGGAGACGGCGATTGCTTTGGGACACTCTTCTGCGGGTTGTCCTTTTTGGGTGGAATCCCACAAGAGTTTAGAAACTCACTCACACCAGCCATGATTCTTTTCAAAGATAAAGTGCAGGTTCATTTGTTTTATGTATTTTTACTTTTTATTTTTACTTTATATTTTGCATTAATCATTTTTATATGAATAGTTTTGGGTTGTGGAACGAATCATCCGAGTTTCCATTATTTCTTATGGGGAAATTCGTTATGATACACAGTAACAGTGCTTTGGACTGCAAGCACATTTCCAGAATGAATTATGCTCACAAACCGAGGTTCCACTGTAATTAGCTGCAGCAGAGTCAGGAGCAACAAAAAATAGACTACGCTCACAACTTACAGTTCTTGTTGCCAATTGATGCATTTTTTTTTTTGCAGTGGGACGTCAGATAATACAGAATGTCGGATAAGTGAGACTCTACTTTATATATAAAATCCTAAGCCTAACAGTGCAACGATTTTATGTGACTTATGTCACTTTTTTTGTCACGCTTCAAATCAGGCTTATTTAAAAACCTACATATATGTTTGGTATCATTCTTTTCAGAATTTATCAAACTTTAATGTGATGTTGTTATAACCCAGCCACAGGGGATGCACAAGCCAGTATGTTTCTTCGTGCCGGTCACAAGCCCGGATAAATGGGGAGGGTTACGTCAGGAAGGGCATCCAGTGTAAAATTTTGCCAAATCAATATGCGAACAACAATACAAAATTTCCATGCCAGATCAGTCGAGCGACAGCACAGTGGCACAGTGGGTAGCGCTGCGGCCACGCAGTAAGGAGACCTGGGTCCTCCCTGTGTAGAGTTTGCATGTTCTCCCAGTGTCTGCATGGGTTTCCTCCGGGTACTCTGGTTTCCTCCCATGGTCCAAAGGCATGCAGGTTAGATGCATTGCCGATTCTAAATTGTCCCTAGTATATGCTTGGTGTGTGGGTGTGTTTGTGTGTGTCCTGCGGTGGGTTGGCACCCTGCCCAGGATTGGTTCCTGCCTTGTGCCCTGTGTTGGCTGGGATTGGCTCCAGCAGACCCCCGCGACCCTGTGTTCGGATTCAGCGGGTTCGAAAATGGATGGATGGATGGAGGTGAGACAGGCACTGGGTGGCAGTGAAGAGTTACCAGACAGCTGGGAAACTACAGCAGATGTAGTAAGGGTGACAGCAAGAAAGGTGCTTGGTGTGACACCTGGACAGAGGAAGGAGGAAAAGGAAACCTGGTGGTGGAAAGAGGAAATACAGGAGAGTATACAGAGGAAGAGGATGGTAAAGAAGTGGGATAGTCAGAGAGATGCAGAAAGTAGACAAGAGTACAAGGAGATAAGGCACAAGGTGAAGAGAGAGGTGGCGAAGGCTAAAGAAAAGGCGTATGATGAGTTGTATGAGAGGTTGGACACTAAGGAAGAAGAAAAGGACCAGTACCAATTGGCTAGACAGAGGGACCGAGCTGGGAAAGATGTGCAGCAGGTTAGGGTGGTAAAGGATAAAGATGGAAATATACTCACAAGCAAGGAGAGTGTGTTGAGCAGATGGAAAGAGTACTCCGAGAGGCTGATGAATGAAGACAACGAGAGAGAGAAGAGGTTGGATGATGTGGAGATAGTGAATCAGGAAGTTCAACAGATTAGCAAGGAGGAAGTAAGGACAGCTATGGAGAGGATGGAAAGGCCGTCTGTCCAGATGACATACCTTTGGAAGCATGGAGGTGTTTAGGAGAGATGGCAGTGGAGTTTTTAACCAGATTGTTGAATGGAATCTTGGAAAGTGAGAGGATGCCTGAGGAGTGGAGAAGTAGTGTACTGGTGCTGATATTTAAGAATAAGGAGAATGTGCAGGACTGTAGTAACTACAGGGGGATAAAATTGATGAGTCACAGCATGAAGTTATGGGAAAGAGTAGTGGAAGTTAGGCTAAGAAGTGAGATGATGATTAGTGAGCAGCAATGTGGTTTCATGCCAAGAAAGAGCACCACAGATGCAATGTTTGCTCTGAGGGTGTTGATGGAGAAGTTTAGAGAAGGCCAGAAGGAGTTGCATTGCATCTTTGTGGACCTGGAGAAAGCATATGACAGGGTGACAGAGAAGCTGTGGAATTGCATGAGGAAGTCGGGAGTGGCAGAGAAGTACATAAGAGTTGTACAGGATATGTACGAGGGAAATGGTGACTGTGGTGAGGT
This sequence comes from Polypterus bichir lapradei, assembly GCA_026402145.1. Lineage (NCBI taxonomy): Eukaryota > Metazoa > Chordata > Cladistia > Polypteriformes > Polypteridae > Polypterus > Polypterus bichir. The sequence continues at coordinate 19,210,856 of JANRMT010062823.1, read as the reverse complement.
CTGCGGTACGAGTGACGAAGGTGAACTTACATCAGGGATCGGCTCTGAGCCCTTTCTTATTTGCAATGGTGATGGACCGGTTGACAGAAGAGATTAGACAGGAGTCCCCGTGGACTGTGATGTTTGCTGATGACATTGTGATCTGTAGCGATAGTAGGGAGCAGGTTGAGCAGACCCTGGAGAGGTGGAGATATGAGAAAGAGAGGAGAGGAATGAAGGTCAGTAGGACCACCAAGACAGAATACATGCGTGTGAATGAGAGGGAGGTCATTGGAATGGTGAGGATCCAGGGAGTAGAGTTGGTGAAGGTGGATGAGTTTAAATACTTGGGATCAACAGTACAGAGTAATGGGGATTGTGGAAGAGAAGTGAAGAAGAGAGTGCAGACAGGGTGGAGTGGGTGGAGAAGAGTGTCAGGAGTAATTTGTGACAGACAAGTTTCAGCGAGAGTGAAAGAGAAGGTCTACAGGACGGTAGTGAGACCAACTATGTTATATGGGTTGGAGACAGTGGCACTGACCAGAAAGCAGGAGACAGAGCTGGAGGTGGCAGAGTTAAAGATGCTAAGATTTGCATTGGGTGTGATGAGGATGGACAGGATTAGAAATGAGGACATTAGAGGGTCAGCGCAAGTTAGATGGGTGGGAGACAAAGTCAGAGAGGCGAGATTGCGTTGGTTTGGACATGTGCAGAGGAGAAATGCTAGGTATATGGGAGAAGAATGCTTAGGATAGAGCTTCCAGGGAAAAGGAAAAGAGGAAAGCCTAAGCGAAGGTTTATGGATGTGGTGAGAGAGGACATGAAGGTATTGGGTGTAACAGAACAAGATGCAGAGGACAGAAAGATATGGAAGAAAATAATCCGCTGTGGCAACCCCTAACGGGAGCTGCCAAAAGAAGAAGAATGTGATGATGTTATATTTTCAGATTCTTATTCAGTTTTTAAATTATAAACTAAAAACTATCAAGAACTCATGTTCCGCGAGACAAGAATTTGTGCCAAGAGATTTAACCACATCCTGGGCCAGAAATAAAAGACAAAGAGTAGGTCAGCTGCTGTATAGGCTTTTAAATGTTCAAAGTGCCAAGCAAAATGCAGATCACACGGCACGGCAGCAGTAAGCCAGCAGCTGATTGAGCAAAGAGGAGGGGGGGAAAAGAAAAAAAAAAAAAAAAAAAAACTGTATGTGATTCCCATTGTATCACTGTTTAAGAGGGGGGTTTCAGAAGAGCAACCACATCTCCTTAGGGTGAATTCAGCCCCCCCTTTTCACAATGCGAGCGGCAGTGATGTGAAGTGGCTAGCGTGTAGCACAGGCTGAGGGGATTTGCGAGTGAAGCAAACAGGGGATAAACCCCCTAGTTTATTAATAAAAATGTAAAACAAACTCTGCTGCTCAATTATTCAGAATGTATGAAATCATCAATAGTTATTACAGACAGATACACATCACAATTCTAAGATAATTTCATTTTTTTTTTTTATTAATATCCATTTCTGACCTTTCAGATATTCACGCATTAATTTATTACACTGTCAGTGCAACAATGGTATTTTAAGAATTAATCAAAAATTAAAATTACAATTAATAATGCAAATGGTATTTTTAAATTTCAGTGATACACAAGGGCATGAATTTTATTTATAAAAATTGACATTCGTATTTATGTGTTGTAACAAAGGGCTTATTCTTGTGATAAGTGACAGATGTTTAATTTTTCCCAGAAAGAGTTTCTAATATCATTTGCAAAATTAATCATTCATCCGTAACATAAGAACGGTTAGAATTTACAAACAAGCTCAATGTGGGTTTTTAAAACTGAAGTATCTGATGAATTGAGCCTTAGAGCTCATTTGTATATTTTAAAGTTTCTTACTCCAATGACACTTTCTTAAATGCCAAAGCTGTCACTCAACTATTGGAGGCTTCAGGTTTAGCGTTGTAATGATCACGACGTGTATTCTTTATACTATGGCTCATTTTTAAAAATTAACATTTGAATTGCTACTAAAAATGAATGGATTGATGGACAGTTTGCTTATATTTTACTAATATAGAGTGTTCTGATTCATTCCTCCAAAACAAATACTGCTGGTAAGACAGATTTTTCCATGGATAATGGGAATGTTACTACAGTAAGCTGACAAGCTTTCTAGTGGCAGAGGCCTATGTCCAGCCGTACTTAGTGACTTAATCACATGTTTAAACGAATATACTGTACGCACTGTAGAGGTGCAAGTCTACATTTCCACCAGAACGTCAAAGACAGAAGTTGTGAAAAGCTGACGTTCTGAAGCATCCACAGGTCTATAAATATAGGGATTTTGACATAGATGAAAAATGTGGTCTCTATTTCAACAAAGTTTACTTGTTTTCCCCCAAATGAAATAAGCAAATGAATCAAAGAAACCACAAGATGCATTAATATGAGATGTTAGTGGCGACATAACTGCCCACAAACAAGATAATACAACTGTCCTAGCATGGAAAATGTGATTTTTTTAGTTTAAATCCAAAATGAGCAAACTGTGCCATGAAGCACTTGCATTGGCTGTCATTAAGATAATCGGAAGCCAAACTTAGGTAAATAAATGAACTGCTAGCTTACCCTAAATCCTACATCAATGTGTTTGCGCTATGGGTCTTCTAACACTCAAACAAATCTGTCTTGCTGGTGACATCACTTCTGTATTTAGTCTGTTAAGTAACTTTTTCTGAAAGGTGTCTATAAAGTAGCCCCTTTCAGGCTAGTCCACAATGATGCAAGAGACACCATTAGCACCACTCACCCAGAGTCACCCAACTTTTAGCAAATTAGTGATCCATTAAATATAAAAACAATGAACAGCCTTATTATCTCAAAATGAACAGAGAGCTACAAATGCCTTATGGCAAGTTCCTTTAACAACAGGGTCAAATAAACAAGCAGTAAAACTAGGCAAGAGGTTCCACCACAGGCTTAAAGTAACTTTTAAGCCTCAAATTGGCTTCAGAAATGCCAGCAGACACCGGGCCGTCCTAGACAGGATGTACACAACCCTAGCCCAAAGAAATTGACATTCTGTGGAGGTGGTTGGAAAAATGGTGTATTTGCTTGTGAGTCAGGAGAGCTAACATGTAACAGTTCCCCCAGAAATACATTTATAAATTAACATTCAAAAGGCATTTTAATTTCCTCTAATGATCATCTTTCTCTAAAAAGGGATACTTCTTTCTAGTGTTGTTTTTACACCCTTACTTACCATATCCATTTTCTACATCTTTTACTTTTACTATTGCTAATCCCATTGACTGCTGGGACACTTAAATGAATTGTGGTATCACTTAATTTACTTAAAGTTCATAATCATGAAGCACCAACATTCCCATTACAATTTATCATAAACAGAAATACTGCTCATGATGAATAATCACACTCCTCCTCTTCTTAAGCATATCTGCCTACAGTAGTAGTAAAATAACTTGCTACTTATGCTTCTATCCATTTTCAAAACCATGTATTTTCAATAAAAGGCTGCATGAAATTAATTATTCTGGGAGTATGGAAGCAAGGCAAGTGGCAACAAGTAGCAGTCTATTCCATCTTTTAAATGGCACACTTAAATACAATTACACTCAGACATAATGGGCCGATAAAGAACTGTCAGCTTAGCATGCAGGTCGGTCTTTGTAATATGGGAGATAACATGTGTAAGAATAAATCTAATGTATTCAAAACGAATGTACAAACTCCACTCGCAGTTAACAGTCCTAAGGACAAAGCTAGGCTCCGGAATCTGTGAAATAACAGTGCTAACCATGGAGCCAATAATAAAACTGTAAATCTCACTTTACAACTCTAGCAAATAAATAAATAAATAAATAAAATAAATGTGTGGCCAATGAACTAAGTGACATTAGACACTGATGGGCATCAAACTGATAAAAGCAACACTTAGTCATGTAAAAAAAAAAAAAAAATTTATATATATATATATATATATATATATATATATATACATATACATATACATATACATACATACATATACATATATATTCATTCATTGCATTCATAGTCTGAGTCCCGACCTGATTGTATGGGTGGTTACCTACCAGGTAACGCATGTGGTTGGTCTGCCATTCGGCAAACATCTGCTACGGGGCCCTCATTCAGTTGAAAGAAGCAGATCATGGAATATTGCATGATTTACTGTCAAATAATGCAATGAGTATGCGACACATGGCCCTAATTTGGGCTCATCTGGCGTACACACTCCACTGCTCCCCTTGCAGGGATCGAACCTCGGACATCAGCGTCAGACCATTACGCTGCGCCACGGTGTGTGGTTCGTTTATTTGACAGCCTGTAGATCAGAGTAATTATATTCATTGCATTCTAGTCTGAGTCCCGACCTGAGATACAGTAATCCCTCGCTATATCGCGCTTTGAGTTACGCGGCTTCACTCTATCGCGGATTTTATATGTAAGCATATCTAAATATATAACGCGGATTTTTCACTGCTTCGCAGGTTCTGCAGACAATGGGTCTTTTTACTTCCGGCATTTGCTTCCTCACTTGGTTTGCCCAGTTGATTTCATACAAGGGACGCTATTGGCGAATGGCTGAGAAGCTAACCAATCAGAGCACGCAGTTAAGTTCCTGTGTGATGACTGGCTCAGCAACGGAGCGCCAAATTCGATTCCGCGGCATTAACCAGGAAGTCTCGTTTCGCTCATTCAGCATCAACGTGTTTTGTTCCGTAAATAGTTAACTTTTGTGCTCTTTTGTGTTTATCTTTGTGCGTAGTCAAGCCCTTCGTTATGGCTCCAAAATGATCTGCTACTGCTTCAGGGGCCGTGCCCAAGCGCCACTGGAAGATGCTAACGATTGCCAAAAATGTAAAAGTTTTGGATATGTTGAAGGAAGGGGAAAAGCTACACCGCTGTAGGACGCCATTACGGCATCAATGAGTCCACAATTCTGTTTATTTAAAAAGGAGGAAAAGAATATAAGATCAACGGCCACAGTGTCCTTTTAACCAGGGCGCAAAACGAGTTGTAAGTGGACGTAATAAGGCAGTAGTCCGGATGGAATCTGCATTAGGGATTTGGATTGCAGACTGCTGGAAGAACAACAACAGCGGTGCTACACAGTCGCCTGAAGAGGCTCCTTTAGAAGGGTTGTAACGCTCTCCTTTGTTGTGCAGTAAAATTAAACTCATCATTATCGGACAAGTCGTCGTGTCATTGTTGGCGAGTAACCATAATTAATTTTCTACTTACAGTACTTAGTACATGTACATACGTTTAGTGTCACTGTACACACATTTACTGTATACAATTTTTCTTGCATTGTACGTATTTATTGCTGGTGGCCTGTCTATCATAATGTCTGTAACATATGTGATATCGATATCTTTAAAATAATATTTAGGTTTTACTGTATATAAACAGTGTGTTACATACATAATTTCAATGAATCTTACCTAATATCTAAGAGAATACAAAGGGTTTATGCGTATAACTGTGCGGGGAATATTTATAAACAGTGTGGGAGAGTTTATAAGGGCTTAAAATATATAAAAATAACCATACAAACAAATGATTTCTACTTTGCGGTTCTGGAACGCAACCCCAGAGATCGAGGAGGGATTACTGTGTATGTGTATATATATATATATATATAT
>JANRMT010062823.1:19176384-19205085 GCA_026402145.1 Polypterus bichir lapradei | reverse complement strand
TTTTTTTTTTTTTTTTTTTATTATCTGGCTTCATCTTAAAACTCTAAAGTAGCTTTAGAGCCACAAATAAATTATATATTAGCCTAGGCATCTTAGTTTGTTCATTTAGAATAATGACTAAGTAGAGCTCCTGCTTTGTGATGTTATAGGATAAAAGCAGCTCAAACTGAAGTTTGTACTGTTTTTGCAAAAGCTACATAAATTAACATAGCCCCTGTTAAGAATTAATCTCTAAAAAATTACTTTTAGCACACATTATTGCTTTAAAGGACTTCAACTTGAGATATCAATGTCAGCATTCTAGTTATAAGCTCATTTATTCATTGTCATCCTTTTAATTTAAACCTGATTGTGGGGGCAACAGTCTTAACAGCGATAGTGGAACCACCTCAATTGACTTCGGTCTCTCTCTCTCATATTAATATGCTGGGCCAAATTCTAACAGTCTTTCTTTTCAATGTTATTCTAAGGAATATTTTGCATCTGCATTCATAACCTTGTACAATATTTTAAAACATTTCACTGACACTAAAAATACTGCATATAAACCAAACTTAATATAAAACTGAACAGTCAACAAACAGACAAAAAAAGTCTTGGGTTCAAATCCTAAAACAATCATGGTCTGCAACGCAAGATTGAAAGACTAAATGATAAGACTCTCACCATACACCAAAGGAAATAAAAAAAAAAAAAAAAAAAGATGACACAACTCCCAAGAAACATAATATGTTTATTAATGGTAAAAATTCTTACTTGTAGATCTGGGATAGTGCACTTATTTCCACTTCTCCACCCCAATACTAAGTGAAATAAGAAAAACAGTTAAAACATTAACAACAAAATCAATTGATCAATTAAATACTGAAAAAATTACATCAGACTACTATAGAGTTATGAAAAGAAATTTTAAGCATCCTTCTACTGTATATATATATATATATATACACACACACACACACACACATATAAAATGGCTGACTTGAAACGTAATGAGTCTGTTCCTGCTTCTCTTTTATGGAGGTAGGCATGGGACTGCTGACATGTGTGACGCTGCAGTGGGACCACCGCATTCTTCATCATTTTGAAAGCACCTCATATGTCATCACAGCTGATGAAGAAAACATTCCTGTGAGACTGAATTTTGCGTTAAGCTTCGGAAGAGCGGTAATAAAAAAAAATACTAGAAAAACAACTGCATGAAAAGAAGTTCTCATCAGATGATGAAGTGAAAAACTCCACAGCCGTATTACTAAAAGTGATGTTGCAAAAACAGTTTGTCAATTGTCTTTGAAATGTTATTAGAAAGTTGTAAAAAAAATGAATTCAATGTGAAGGATGCTACTTTGAAAAAGAAAAATGTTCCAAGCCTGTATAGTCATCCGATTCTGAATAAATAAAAAACAAATCAGCCTTATTACTTTTCAATCAGCCCTTGTACACACAGACACACACACACACACACACAATATAAATATTGATTTTTACACATGTAGTTATTACAAAACAAAGGACCACTGCCTTTATCATCTAAAACAGGATGAAGGTCTGATCATTTGTTAAATTGTTTCTTTTTAAGTTTCTTACTTTTCCAGAGTGTCTTGCATGATTAACTCTTCGTTATCTTATCTATGCCTTTATAAACTCAGGAATGTCTTTGTCTAGTCGAGTGTCCCCAAGACAAACAAAGAATTCATGTGCAGCTCTCCAATAGATCTACTGAGTTAAGAAAGTTTTTTTTTTTTTTTTTTATATACTGTATATAGAATCGTTTGTATTTTGCAGGGAGACTTTGGAACATTTATTTAAAGGAGATCCTCAAGAAGAGTCCAAACTGGTATTCCTTTTAATTCATAAAAATACAGCAGACAAATGCAGGCAAACGAACCAAACAAATTTCAACACCGACTTTAAAAAGCAACTAGTAGAAACTAAAATATGAGCAACATAGTGGCTTTGTTCTTTATTTCTAGGTGTGATAAAACACATACACATATCCAAAGGAGCTGTAAGTCCACTAAAAGAAAGGAGATATAAAGATAATCAACTTGTGGATGGGAAAGGCACTATATAAATTATTATTATTAAAAAAATTAATGCTGTGCACAGTGCTCATGACAGGTTCACTTTAATTTAAAAAAATAAAATAAAATACCATAAACCAAATGCAAGTGCATTCAATGCTACATGTTGTAGCTCTGCTGATGTATCATTCAAATTTATACACAGTACTTAGTAAAAATAGAATGGTGCCTTCAAAGACTTTTATTTTTGCTTATATGAAGGTTTAATTGTAAAACTCAATGAAGATCCTGTGCAATGTTCAGCAGTCAAACTGAGTATTTCACCTTATGTACAACCTCTGACCTTTTCAGGAAATACTTCTGTGATCATGAATTTCCAGAATGAGACAACTTAATGGGAAAAATGCAGCCAGTATGGGAACATAATTTCACTTCACCAAGTTTTGATGGTGTAATGGTCCCACATCTCACCAGCTGACAAACTGGGAGGACAACCTAGGCAAGTGGCTACCTGTGAACAGTGAGGATGAGAAGTACAAGAATACCAAAGCATACCGTACCTCCACAAAAACGGTCATGTTCTGCTGAACCAAGTTAACAGCATGGATGTTTTGGTTTTGATGTCTTTACCAATACCTTTTTTCCTATAGTGCATTTCAGTAAATCACAGTACTACTGCTTGAATGTTTGTAAAAAAAAATCTATTACATTTCTTCAAGTTTCACCTTTTTACTATGAAATCAACAACTCATTAAAGCTAGTTATATGTTTAAAAGAAAGGGTTTATATTCACAAAAGCAGTGTACTTTAAGGAACTGTTGCAAACAAAACAGAAAGTGGATACAATTCAACATGCTGTGGCACTTCCAATAGCAGCAAACATGTTCTAAAGTTACCAATCAGGCTTCCCATCTGCTTTGATGAATTTAGTTGCAACTATCACTATTTTTCTAATTGATTAGCGGGCAAATTATTTTGATTAATAAGGGGGTTTAAAAAATGCAAAACGTGTGCAAAAGTGCTAGCTTTTCAGTTTGTTTGAAATGGTTTTACTCCTTACCAATTGCTCTGCTTCATAACAATAGTACCACTATGCCATAAAAGTGCACAGCAACAAGCCTAATAACTACCTGTGAAGTCTAGCTTATCACTTTCAAAGCTGATGCTGACATCAATAAAGTAAAAGGCTGAATTATTCAGCCTCAACAAACATTTCCAAGAGTGAATTGTTTAATTTAGTATAAAAGGATAAGTGCCTGTGTAGTCAGCAGAGTAATCCTACACTGCAAAGCCTACAACCGAAGAGGCTTCTTGCTAAAACACCAACTCCCATTTTCTCCAGTCTATGTGTTTTTAAACTGCCGACAGGGTTTCAGGGAAAGAGCAGGAGATACTGAACAAAAGACTTGATGCCAAGAGAAAAGGATAAAATTGCTGTTATCCATTCAGGAGCTCAGTAGCACAAGGAAACTGAAGCTTAGTAATTAATTTGCATGATGCAGTGAGCTCTACAACAGAGAAGACAGACACTCGTAGACCACAGCAGCTACTGGGCTCCACATGTTTGAGAAGTGCCTCTATCTGCTAGGATATCTTTCTGTCATTTTAATCACTATATGGCATATATAAAGCATTGTGATCTATGGATATACAATATGTTAAAACTCTGTAGTTATTTAGTCAGGGCATATTTGCATTTCCAATTAGATTAATGCCAAATGTCTTTAGTTATTCAATTAGACAGTCAGTCAGAAGGTGGATGTTGTGCAGCCTCTGGTATCATTATCAGGCGCTTCAAGTACTGAAATCCACATCTTCTGTAACAGCAGCCCTCTGATGAAGTTTAACACACCGCGTACTTCAAATGCATATTTTGCAGTTTACAATTACACTAGCAAAGTACCCGCGCTTCGCAGCGGAGAAGTAGTGTGTTAAAGAAGTTATGAAAAAGAAAAGGAAACATTTTAAAAACAATGTAACATGACTGTCAATGTAATTGTCGTAGGATCATTTTAGTATATGAGAGTGAATTTGATGATTGTAAAGAGTTTAATTTATGATTGTAAATGTTGTGTATGAGAAATGCACATTTATAGGATGTAAGGATCTCTTTGTAAATGGTGTTTGCAGTAAGAGGCAGGTGCAATCTCGGGGCATGGAATCCACAGGGTACGGGTCGATGAAATTGTGATCGACGGTAATCACCGGAATAGACGTGTTATTCGGGGTAAACTTGCACCCATTGAAAAAGAAAGTACAAAGGAAGGCACCAGGAAGACATACGTGAGCAAGTAAGGAAGCCCAACAATGACAGCCTTGAAGCGGTAGGGTAAACAAAAAGGCAGGAGTCACCAGCAGGAAGATGTGAAGCAAGGCGAACAATAACAGGCTTGAAGTGGTGGAGTAAAGAAGGGGGGAGCAGTGAGCACAACAAACAGCTGAGGAAAGTAAGGAAGTGAGTGAGGAGGCACATGAGTGCGGGATGTCATTAATGTATATCAGCAGGGAGCCAACCACATGGTAGGTGCATGGAAGGAGGCCGTGGGGGAAAAAAGGAAGGGGGACCGAGTGAGGCCCTTGTGCACCTCTGCCCTGAAATAAATCGTCTGTTAACGGAAATAAGGGATGAAACCGCCAAAAGAAGAGGCTAGTTCCAAACGTTCTTTACAGCATAATGGTAAGAACCACCAAAAAGATGATGTTATTCTGGAATGTTTGTTAGGGGGCACGGCGCAAAATGAAACATACTTAAAATTTGTAAGTACAGTGTAAAGGATGAGAATGGGAAATTTGGGCTTCCTACGTATATTGGAAGTCACAGAAATAGTGAGGATGGGTTTCCCCTATCTGTATATACAGTTTAGAGGGTACACCAGTTTCCCCCCTTGGGTGTTGAAATAGGACATGAAACATACCTAACTTTTGTAAGTACACTGCAAGGAATGAGCACACAAAATTTCAGCTTTCCACCTATATGGAAAGTGGGCGAAGTAGTGATGAGACAGTGAGGGCTTTCATAAATATATATGAATACAGCTGCTAATTCTTTCAGGTTTACATCGACTGCTACATTATCGTTGTAATGCTGAACAAAAGAAAGCACACACAGCACCTGCGACAACGTATTGTTCATGTTTGACATTGTCCATGGATGCAATCAAACAGCCAATTATAATCTGATGCTACAGAGAGGTTTTTCCCTTGCATCACAGTAGGTTTATTTTTACAATGTGCAATGTGCTGTCTGCCCACGAAAAAAAAAACACGCTTTTTTTCCCCGACTGTAGACAGTTTATAGTAAACAGAAGCTGGTTGTCTGTTAGACCAGGTTAACAAGAGCACCACTGCTCTTTGAACTTCAACATCACTGCCCCTATACCGAGCACCGCCTTCACAAGGCATTGGACTGGTTAAGAAATGTAAAACTCAGTAGGTCATCTAATTGTCCCCACACAGTTTTAAGCAAAACTCACTCATGGTCGTCTCCAGACGTACATTATACATCTGGCTTCAGTGAGACTAGTGTCTGACCGGTTGATTTGTCTTTACCATTCAAAAAGATGGCACATCGCAAACATTTCTAGTAATAAAACACACTGCAGTTCTCATTCCAATAGATGGTGCATCACAAACATTAACACTGCTCTTCCTAAATGGCATGTAAACGGAGAAATATACACTGAGTGATGACACTAAGGACTATGTTGACTATAGTACTTAAGATTTCTATCTACCTATCTTAGAGGGGTGGCACAGCTAGTTTTGAATTCTAAATGTTCAACACGCTACAATGATATAATTAAAAAAGTTAAGTGTAATATAAATGTTATTTAATAATACACATTGGACATTTTGTTTCTATATTCTAACATATTGCCTAAATTACTGGGGTTGACTAGCTATTTTTCTTCATAGAGTGTCCAGGGTTTAGCTGGACATTGACTCAAATCCAACAGTCAGAGAAAACAATGAGAATTACACTATGGTTCGTATCTAAAAAAATAAGTTTAAGCTTCCTCATAATTTTCAAAATGAAGAAGAGGGATATGCAACACACATGTTGTCTAGCATTACATAGAAGAGAGCTGCTTTTCAGCAGTCATCAATTCATTCAGGGTTGAGTGGTCCTTCTCAGCATTTTAAAATTTAACATGGCTTTGACAGCTGCTGCTATACAGGCATTAATAGAGGGCTGTGTGAAAGAATACGATTAACTTTCCATATGATTGTGCTTGCAATTTATGTAAGCGCCCAGAGAAACTTAAGGGTAAATGAAACCACTTCAAACTTAGTCCACATTGTGCACTTAGTTTTGCCAACAGGAGTGGATGTATGGATGTGATGGATATACCAGGCATGTATGCAATCTACTTTATTTTGTTTATCAAAAATTAAAGAAAAAATTGCAAACATATCTAATGGAAAAATATGTTTTTGTTACATATCCACCCAAGAAATTTCTACTCCCCTCCTTGAACCGTCACCTTATTGTGGTGGAGGGGTTTGCGTGTCCCAATGATCCTAGGAGCTATGTTGTCCGGGGCTTTATGCCCCTGGTAGGGCCACCCAAGGCAAACTGGTCCTAGGTGAGGGATGAGACAAAGAACGGTTCAACAAACCTCCAATGAAGAATAAAAACTGTGGACGACGTTTTCCCTCGCCCGGACGCGGGTCACCAGGGCCCCCCTCTGGAGCCAGGCCTGGGAGTGGGGCTCGATGGTGAGCGCCTGGTGGCCGGGCCTGCACCCATGGGGCTCGGCCGGGCACAGCCCGAAGAGGTAATGTGGGTCCTCCTTCCCATGGGCTCACCACCTATGGGAGGGGCCAAGGAGGTCAGGTGCAGTGTGAGTTGGGTGGTGGCCGGAGGCGGGGACCTTGACGTTCTGATCCTCGGCTACAGAAACTGGCTCTTGGGACGTGGAATGTCACCTCTCTGAAGGGGAAGGAGCCTGAGCTAGTGCGCGAGGTTGAGAGGTTCCGGCTAAATATAGTCGGACTCCCCTCGACGCACAGCTTGGACTCTGGAACCAATCTCCTTGAGAGGGGCTGGACTCTCTACCACTCTGGAGTTGCCCCCGGTGAGAGGCGCAGAGCAGGTGTGGGCATACTTACTGCCCCCCGACTTGGAGCCTGTGTGTTGGGGTTTACCCCGGTGGACAAGAGGGTGGCCTCCCTCTGCCTTCGGGTTGGGGGGGGAAGGGTCCTGACTGTTTGTGCGTATGCGCCGAACAGCAGTTTGGAGTATCCACCCTTTTTGGAGTCTCTGGAGGTGATGCTAGAGGGCATACCTTCTGGGGATTCCCTCGTTTTGCTGGGAGACTTCAATGCCCACGTGGGCAATGACAGTGAGACCTGGAAGGGTGTGATTGGGAGGAATGGCCCCCCGATCTGAACCTGAACGGTGTTTTGTTATTGGACTTCTGAGCTTGCCACGGATTGTCCATAATGAACACCATGTTCAAGCATAAGGGTGTTCATATGTGCACTTGGCACCAGGACACCCTAGGCCTCAGTTCGATGATCGACTTTGTGGTTGTGTCGTCGGACTTGCGGCCATATGCCTTGGACACTCGGGTGAAGAGAGGGGCGGAGCTGTCAACTGATCACCACCTGGTGGTGAGTTGGCTTCGATGGTGGGGGAAGATGCCGGTCAGACCTGGTAGGCCCAAACGTGTTGTGAGGGTCTGCTGGGAATGGCTGGCAGAGTCCCCTGTCAGAAGTAGCTTCAACTCCCACCTTCGGCAGAACTTCGACCACGTCCCGAAGGAGGTCGGGGACATTGAGTCCGAATGGGCCATGTTCCGTGCCTCTATTGTTGAGGCGGCTGACCGGAGCTGTGGCCGTAAGGTGGTCGGTGCCTGTCGCGGCGGCAATCCCCAAACCTGTTGGTGGACACCGGCGGTGAGGGATGCCGTCAAGCTGAAGGAACCGGCAGGCCAAGCGGAATGCGGCTTCGGTTGTTGCTGAGGCAAAAACTCGGGCATGGGAGGAGTTTGGAGAGGCCATGGAGAACGACTTTCGGACGGCTTCGAGGAGATTCTGGTCCACTGTCCGGTGTCTCAGGAAGGGGAATCAGTACAGTGTAAACACCGTATATGGTGGGGATGGTGCGCTGCTGACCTCGACTCGGGACGTTGTGGGTCGGTGGGGGGAGTACTTCGAAGACCTCCTCAATCCCACTAACATGCCTTCCAATGAGGAAGCAGAGCCTGGGGACTCTGAGGTGGGCTCTCCCATCTCTGGGACTGAAGTCACCGAGGTGGTCAAAAAACTCCTTGGTGGCAGGGCCCCGGGGGTGGATGAGATACGCCCAGAGTTCCTTAAGGCTCTGGATGTTGTAGGACTGTCTTGGTTGACATGTCTCTGCAACATCGCATGGACATCGGGGACAGTGCCTCTGGATTGGCAGACTGGGGTGGTGGTCCCCCTCTTTAAAAAGGGGGACCGGAGGGTGTGTTCCAACTATAGAGGGATCACACTCCTCAGCCTCCCTGGAAAAGTCTATTCGGGGGTTCTGGAGAGGAGGGTCTGTCGGATAGTCGAACCTCTGATTCAGGAGGAACAGTGTGGTTTTCGTCCTGGTCGCAGAACAGTGGACCAGCTCTACACCCTTAGCAGAGTCTTGGAGGGTGCATGGGAGTTTGCCCAACCAGTCTACATGTGCTTTGTGGACTTGGAAAAGGCGTTCGACCGTGTCCCTCGGGGAATCCTGTGGGGGGTGCTCCAGGAGTATGGGGTACCGGACCCCCAGGTAAGAGCTGTTCGGTCCCTGTACAACCGATGTCAGAGCTTGGTCCGCATTGCCGGCAGTAAGTCGAGCCCGTTTCCAGTGAGAGTTGGACTCCGCCAGGGCTGCCCTTTGTCACTGATTCTGTTCATAACTTTTATGGACAGAATTTCTAGGCGCAGCCAGGGTGTTGAAGGGGTCCGGTTTGGTGGACTCAGGATTGGGTCACTGCTTTTTGCAGATGATGTCGTCCTGTTTGCTTCATCAGGCCGTGATCTTCAGCTCTCTCTGGAGCAGTTCGCAGCTGAGTGTGAAGCGGCTGGGATGAGAATCAGCACCTCCAAATCCGAGACCGTGGTCCTCAGCCGGAAAAGGGTGGAGTGCCATCTCAGGGTTGGGGGCGAGATCCTGCCCCAAGTGGAGGAGTTTAAGTATCTCGGGGTCTTGTTCACGAGTGAGGGAAGAATGGATCGTGAGATCGACAGGCGGATCGGTGCGGCATCCGCAGTGATGCGGGCTCTGCATCGGTCTGTCGTGGTGAAAAAGGAGCTGAGCCGTAAGGCAAAGCTCTCAATTTACCAGTCGATCTACGTTCCTACCCTCACCTATGGTCATGAGCTATGGGTAGTGACCGAAAGAACGAGATCGCGAATACAAGCGGCTGAAATGAGTTTCCTCCGCAGGGTGTCTGGGCTTTCCCTTAAAGATACGGTGAGGAGCTCAGTCATCCGGGAGGGGCTCAGAGTAGAGCCGCTGCTCCTCCACATCGAGAGGAGTCAAATGAGGTGGCTCGGGCATCTGATCAGGATGCCTCCTGGACGCCTCCCTGGTGAGGTGTTCCGGGCACGTCCAACTGGGAGGAGGCCCCGGGGAAGACCCAGGATACGCTGGAGGGACTATGTCTCCCGGCTGGCCTGGGAACGCCTTGGGATTCTCCTGGAAGAGCTGGAAGAAGTGGCCGGGGAGAGGGAAGTCTGGGCTTCTCTCCTTAAGCTGCTACCCCCGCGACCCGACCTCGGATAAGCGGAAGAGGATGGATGGAAATTTCTACTTGGAAATGCAATCACAGTCCACATGACACTTGTGTCAGTAATGCCATATTGACTTAAACATTAATATTATAATTGCAATCCTAATAAAGAAATCATAAGACTTAAAAACGTTTGTTGAATATATGTGAACAAAAGAGTCTTTAAACTCATCTGTTTTTAATGAATAAATGGGTGCAAGGTGTTTAAAAAAAATTCATTATCTACTTAGATCTACCACAATGATTATAATCCACAAACTATTTACATTAAAAATATAGACAGAAGCACACCAAATTTTAAATTTCAATTATTAGCAGCTGATATGTCTTTCTATTATTTTACCAAAGAGATAGCATATTTAATTGTGTGGTCAGGGATACCAAATACAATGTCATGTATGAGAATATATTAGGACACAAATATAAGTAAAACCAGAGAAACTAGCAGGCCAATTATAGAAACAATTAAATGTTTCAAAGCATCTCTAGTTAAATGAATTGACTGTAATGAAAGCCAAAACAGAATGCAGCTCTCAGTGAGTAGATACAGACTGATCTGTTTTAGTTCCAGCCGTAAATATCAATTTGCATACAAAATTATCAAACATTCAATACCCAGCCTATCTGGGTGGGCCCAGTGCAAAAAACTAACAGCATTAAACTTGTACTCATAATTAATGTAATCTTAGACCACCTCTTACTAAAAATTGAACAGAATAACTGAGGGGAACGAAATTCCTAACGATGAGTAAGGTCTGTCTGTGTTGATCTCTTGCTGAAGGTTGAACCCCATGATCAACACCTGACTGTAACATCATAATCCTATTCACTTGATGGAAACATGTAAGCCTGTCCATTATAAAACATAAGCCACATTTTATAAGTTCAGAATGGAACTAAGGGAACCCTTTCACTTCCTTTGGTCTTTGGTATTTTCTAAGACCTTAGAAAATCGTTTTGTAAAAGAAGAAGAGATTTCCTTCACATTTATACCATAAAAACATGCATTTATTTTCCACAGAAGTGACACTACATATAAAAATTGTAATTACTGTAATTTTAAATATCACATTTAAATTACATCATTTATGATATCAGCCAAATAATGGTCTAGTTCAGGGTTCTAAAATGTACAGAAAAAATTCAATATTGCATGTAGTTGTAAGTAATGTCCTCGACTGCTAGATTTGTTAAAGAATTAAGAAATGGGTAAATGTGCCAATTAAGTATTACATACCTGAGGATTCTCCACTCGTTTCAGATAGTCATCATATGCACCTTCAATGAACTATATAAAAACACAAAAGAGTGGAAATTAAAAGACACAATCCAAAACAGGGGTCTTGTTTATTACATAAGATGTAAAAACAAAAGCAATAAACACACAAAGGAGCCCTGTGTGCACCCTTCTTTCCAAAAATTCCAAGATGCCCTTCATAAAGTTGTCAATCCCATACTCAATTTCCAACATTTTCCACGATGACTGCAGAGACACTGAATTGACAAGCAATATTGCCGATGCTAACTCCCTGGACTAACCACCCATAAGCAAATGGGACAAAAATGTAAATTGAATCTAAATCGGTTAAAAAAAGTTCAGAATAATGAACATCTTCATTAATGTGACATTAAGTCCTAGTAAATCCTAACTACAGGGTCACGGGGGTCTGCTGGAGATAATCCCTGCCAACACAGGGCGCAAGGCAGGAAGCAAACCCTGGGCAGGGCACAAACACACACCAAGCACACACTTGGGACAATTTAGAATCGCCAATGCACCTAACCCGCATGTCTTTGGACTGTGGGAGGAAACCCACGCAGACACGGGGAGAACATGCAAACTCCACTCAGGGAGGACCCAGGAAGCGAACCCAGGTCTCCTAACTGCGAGGCAGCAGTGCTACCCACTGCGCCACCGTGTCGCAATTCAACAAAATTTACTATGTAAAGGTTCAGAGTGTTAATAAAGGCCATGTCACAATAGAGGACTTTTCCAGAGAATTTTAGTTGTAGCTTTTTTTTACATAATATTACAAAGTCAGATATATTAATTACTCTGAATATACCTGTAGATCATAGTAGAGTGCAATGAGACAAACACAAAAACAAAAAAAACTTGAAGGGGTCTGGCTGTATAATTTTACAAAAAGGCTACCTGTGGATGACAATTGCAAGATCAAAAATCCATAAAATGCAGCAGCTTTGCATAGTATGTATGGTGGAACTCAATGGTAAAACAAACAACTATTCTTTTACAACCAAATGTCAGCTTTTGCCTTCAAATGAGAACATTTCCAAATTATTTCGAATTATATATTAATGTTCAATCCAACAGCCCTGGTATATACTACCCAGAATGTGAGCTAATTTGAAGACTTAATTTATTACATTCTTGCAGGTTATGTTTTTGTCTGCCATCTCCTTCCAGCACCACTAAAATCAAATCTTAAGCAAAAAATAAATGAATGAATTAGATAAAAAAGAGATTGACTATAATTCAGGTCAAGCCACAAAATCTCTACTGGGTGATGGTCAAAACTTTCACACAACCTTTCCAAAATGTTGAAATTTCATTAGCTTCAGTCATTCTGTTGTTAAAGTTGGTTGTTGTGCAAGAAAAAAAATAAACGTTCTGTGATAAAGTATTTCAGACACCAAATAAGAATAACACTCTCTTACAGAATCTTATAACATAATCCTGAATTCATGGTTTCCTCAAGTTCTGAGAAAAAAAAAAAAAAAAAAAAAAACAGTTCATATAGATTGCAAAACAGCTCCAAATATAAACTCACCGTCAAGAGGTATGGTAAAGGCCTGCATTTGTCTGAAGTTTAACACAATTTCTACACAGAACCAAACTCAAAAGACAGCAGCATTTGAAAAGCATTGCCCTACTGTCTACAACCCGAACCTGAAACCTAAAGTGCCAAACATAAAGCTAACATATGGTATTTTGATATCACAAGATTGTTTAATGGAATCTTGGAAAGTGAGAGGAAGCCTGAGGAGTGGAGAAGAAGTGTACTGGTGCCGATATTTAAGAATAAGTGGGATGTGCAGGACTGCAGTAACTACAGGGGAATAAAATTAATGAGCCACAGCATGAGGTTATGGGAAAGAGTAGCGGAAGTTATGGGAAAGAGTAGTGGAAGCCAGGATAAGAAGTGATGATCAGTGAGCAGCAGTATGGTTTCATGCCAAGAAAGAGCACCACAGATGCAATGTTTGCTCGAAGGATGTTGATAAAGTAGTTTAGAGAAGGTCAGAAGAATGCACCTGGAGAAAGCATATGACAGGGTGACGTGAGAGGAGCTGTGGTATTGTATGAGGAAGTTGGGAGTGGCAGAGAAGTACGTAAGAGTTGTACAGGATATGTACGAGGGAAGTGTGACAGTGGTGAGGTCTGCAGTAGGAGTGATGGTGGGATTACATCAGGGATCGGCTCCGAGCCCTTTGTTATTTGCAATGGTGATGGACAAGTTGACAGACGAGATTAGACAGCAGTCCCCGTGGACTATGATGTTTGCTGAGGACATTGTGATCTGTAGCGAGAGTAGGGAGCAGGTTGAAGAGACCCTGGAGAGGTAGAGATCTGCTCTAGAGAGGAGAGGAATGAAGGTCAGTAGGATCAGGACAGAATACATGTGTGTGAATGACAGGGAGGTCAGTGGAATGGTGAGGATGAGGGAGTAGAGTTGGTGAAGGTGGATGAGTTTAAATACTTGGGATCAACAGTACAGAGTAACAGGGATTGTGGAAGAGAAGTGAAGAGAGTGCAGGCAGGTGAAATGGGTGGAGAAGAGTGTCAGGAGTGATTTGAGACAGACGAGTATCAGCAAGAGTGAAAGGGAATGTCTACAGGATGGTAGTGAGACCAGCTATGTTATATGGGTTGGAGACGGCAGCACTGACCAGAAAGCAGGAGACAGAGCTGGAGGTAGCAGAGTTAAAGATGCTAAGATTTGCGCTGGGTGTGACGAGGATGGATAGGATTAGAAATGAGGACATTAGAGGGTCAGCTCAAGTTGGACGGTTGGGAGACAAAGTCAGAGAGGCGAGATTACGTTGGTTTGGACATGTGCAGAGGAGAGATGCTGGGTATATTGGGAGAAGGATGCTAAGGATAGAGCTGCCAGGGAAGAGGAAGGCCTAAGCGAAGGTTTATGGATGTGGTGAGACAGGACATGCAGGTGATGGGTTTAACAGAACAAGATGGAGAGGTCAGAAAGATATGGAAGAAGATGATCCGCTGCGGCATCCCCTAATGGGAGCAGCCAAAAGAAGAAGAACCACCCATACTTCAATACCAAAATACATAAAACTTAATATTGGCTTTTTCACAACACCATTAGTACCAACAAAAACATTAATTTCTATATTACACTTTCATAGAAATGATGAGGTCAAAGTGCTTTACAATATGTCAAAGAAGTAGTTACATGCAAAGGAAAATACATTAAAAGTAGTAATAACAACAATGCATAAATAGTATATAAAAATAAGGCACATTTAAAAAAGATTATATACAGAATTTTTAATTTCTCTATATGACAGTCCTATTGATAAGGTCAGTTGGCCAGGGTGGACAGAATAAAACAAACTCCAGTAAAGCTGGAGAAAAAAATAAAGCTGCTAGGGCGGCCAAAAGACCACTTAACCTCCATTGGACATTCTACCAACATAAATGTTCTTAAGTAGATCTTTACTGGGGGTTTTTAGGATTCATCTTAGAGTTAAAGTCGGTAATGCATTCAATATATGAAAAAAATTAAAGTAAAAACTGCACATGAAAATAGCTCACAGTGGTGTTGATGACACAGCACTACATTAACACATGTTAAACACCGGTTTAAAAAAAGAAAAAATGCAGAACTCATGTCTGGAGACGCTTTGTGTTCAACTTAGAATAATTTCATTGTGTCCAATTGCATGAATTGTAATTACACAGAACAAAATAAGGCCAAAATGCAACAGCTTTCGTTACAGCCATGTGTATATAATTCTGGAATTAATTCAGAAATAGACTTGTGTGCTTTGAGAGAGCAATGATGGGAGCTGTGCTCATTTCACCTGTAGTGTCATGAAGTTGTAAGAGGAGATGAAATGTCAACAACATTAAATCGCTTTTTAATAACAGTCTACTTACTAAACTGTCCTGATAAAGGAACAGAGGTTTTGCATTCATTCTCCAATTGCAATGAGCAGCATGTTCTATGTACGGACGTCAATCTGATCATCTATTCATTTTCTAACCGAGGTTCAGTTCACGGTCACGGGGAACCTCACAATGATTCACAATTGTGTATACAAGACTGTGGAAAATAGTATGATTTGTAGCAAGTAAAAATTGAAGCAGGTTGGTTGGCTTGTCAACACCAGTGATGAAATAAGAGTCTCCATTTGTTAATACCAAAATGAAATTCATTTAGTGTTTCAGTGCTTTGAAGTACAAAGTAATCACCATATTAATAAGGCTTGTACTGCATTAACAAGTAATTGTAAAGACACACGGTATGGGCAAAAAAGCATAATTCACTGCTGAACACAAGTAAGCAAAAGCTAAATTTATAGCGGGTTTATATTTATCACGGTGTTGCAGTGGGTAGTGCTGCTGCCTCGCTGTAAGACGACCCGAGTTCGCTTCCCGGGTCCTCCCTGTGTGGAGTTTGCACGTTCTCCCCATGTCTGCAAGGGTTTCCTCCAGGTACTCCGGTTTCCTCCCACAGTCCAAAGACATGCAGTTTAGGTGCATTGGCGATTCTAAATTGTCCCTAGTGTGTGTGCGTGTGCGCGCCCTGCGGTGGGGTGGCGCTCTGCCCGGGGTTTTGTTTCCTGCCTTGTGCCCGGTGTTGGCTGCTCCAGCAGACCCCCCCATGACCCTGTATTTAGGATATAGCGGGTTGGATAATGGATGGATGGATGGATGGATGGATAAATTTAAAGCATTCATTTAGTGTTATGAAGGCAAACTAATGTTTACGAATATAAACAATACAGCTCACCCTCTCTTTGACACTAACACTGAGGACATTCAGCCAACAAATTACTCAGCAGAAATGTGTCAGGAAAAACTACAGAGGCTCCTTTACATCAACAGCAATGTGCCTGCATAGCGCCTCACTGTGACGGCGACTACAAAGACAGAGCTTCTCTTTTCTTTCTTTTTAAAATTTTCTTCCTTTGTAGTCATTCTGGTGTGCATTCATACAAAAGTGTGTATGTGTACATATTTATTTTTCTCTCTCTATTTATGTATGTATTTATTTAAAGAGCTTCTGCAAAAAGACAAAATATCCCCCTGTGGACAAAAAAGTTCTATCTATCTATGAACCCTAAAATGTGAAGATCGGTATACAAGCTAAATAATAACAAAGTCCAATCACTCATATAAAAGCACAAGAAAAGCAGTTTCACATGAGCCCTGAAATAACACATTCATGTAAAACTGGTCAGATTGATTTAACACAGGAAGCCAAAGTTTCAGCAAATATAAAAAAAGGAGGGACAGGTCTGGACAGTAAAGCATCAAAAGTTTGAGATATTTGAAATTTGAATTCAATTGACTCATCCATTAAAAATTATTCTTTAGTTAAAGTTTTTTTTTAAAAAAAAACCAGCTAATGTTGCAAACATTTGCCTTAACAGCAAATATTGTAAAACTAAGAGTGACTCTCTGATAAACCAGATTTTTAAAAGCATATTGTTAGAAAAACAGCTTTGAAGAATTTCTTCTAGTGAAAATGTCTTGAATTATCTTGGAATTCCCTGAATCAACAGAACACATATAATAATGTTTTACATTTCACTGTTAGTACTGATTTTAAGTAGCATTTTTGGGAAGAAAACTTCAGAGAATAAATTTAGAATGTGCATATGGAAAGATAGTCCAGTACCTGGCAAAGATATCATTCTTTATAAAACCTAATCTGAAATCCCCCAGGATGATAACAACCCAACTTCTTGTTATACTGGGGGAATTCCCATGTCCATCACACATTAAAATTCAGGCCCTGCATTGAATTTTGATGTTAATGAATGCCAGTAGTAGTTCACATAAATGAGAGTTGGGTAACTACTTAACAGATATGCCAATATTTTAAAACTGTACTTAATAGTACACATTTTTTATATTGGACCCGTAATGGCGCACTGCACAATAACATGCAGTGAATACACTTGACTTGAGCATTCCTAGTTTTCATCCTCTTTCTCTGTACGTTTAGAGGCTGATGTGCTTGCTGCTTCCTCAGCAGCTCTTTTCTCCACCTTAGCAGCCGCTTCTTCTCTTCTTCCGTCGCCATCTTTTTCATTAAAACTGATTAAGTTAGTGTTTGTTCCTTAGTACGTTTTCTTTAATTTTTCACTTAAGCTGACACTTAAGTCTTCAATCTGCCTCAAGAATGATTTAAAAGATGAAGAGGTAGGGGAAGCGACGACGAAGGTGGTAGGGATGAGAACGGCGCCCATATGCATGTGCCGTGCGGCCGCCCTGCTGGCCGATGCCAAAAGTTAATTCTACAATAAAATAAGATAAAAATAAAAAGAGGAATAACCTTGGAGGTCAATCATCACCCTGAAAGCGGATAGTAGACGTCACATAGCACATGTGTACCACATTTCAGGTCAATAGGTCAAACAGCTTGCGAGCTACAGGTGATTTAAAATCCTGGACAGACAAACGGACAGCCATGGTAGCGTATTATATATGAAGATTATAGAAGAATGCACAGTATTATTTATTTAAATAATAGAGGTACCATTAATAAAAAGGTCACTGAATGAATTTCTGTTTTGCCATATCAAACATGTACCAAGTATTGTAAAATTTCACTGGTGTTGGTATTGAATAAAAAAATTCATGTATCGTGACAGCATGCTTCGATTTTTAAACAGTCATCACAGGTAGCAAACAGGACTTGATTTACCTTCTCACCACTCTGCCACTTTCGCTAGTAAAGGTATAGTTTCCTGGCTGACAAGAACACTTCCCACTGTCTGAGTCCCACCTGGATTTTGTGTTAGACTATACAATCAAATTTTAGTATTAACAGTTAACCAATATTATCTCCAAGAACAATTTCTATGTTTAGACCTTGTAATTATGGAATTAAAGAACAGACAGCTAACTCATGAATAAAAATTTTAAAATTTAGGAGAACTGTAGGAAAAACTCTTGCAAAACATAGTTTGCAAGGAAATGTCTGTCCATTATCTTCTTGTATAATACGCTACCCTGGCTGTTCGTTTGTCTGTCCAGGATTTTAAAATCACCTGTAGCTCGCAAACCGTTTCACCCATTGACTTGAAATTTAGTACACATATACTACATGACGTCTACTATCCGCTTTCGGGGTGATGATTTCTATTTCTCTTTTTACTTTTATTTTATTGTAGAATCAACTCTCGGCAGCATGCACATTCCCTACCTCTTCATATCTTTAATCATTCTTGAGGCACATTGAATTGAAGACTTAATTGCAACACAAAAATTAACTTAATCAGAAGCAGCGGGCCGCTAGGGTGGAGAAAAGAAGAGCTGCTCAGGAAACAGCAAGCGCATCAACCTCTGAGCCATCGAATGCTAAACGTACAGTGAAAGAGTATGAATGGTCAAGTCAAGTGTATTCACTGCACGTTATCGTGCAGTACGCCGTTACTGGTATAGTTTATAATATAAGATTATACATTGACTCTTTAGAGTATTGCACTATTTTTCCCTGTAATGCCTTATGTATTTAAAGTACCTTGTTTTAATTTTTTTTTTGCTCTCTACTGTTTGTGTAGCGTGGCTCAAACAGATGAAGTGAAAAAGAAACATTCTTGCAGTAAGAAGCCAAATTAATCACGTAAATCGTCACTTGAAATTCTCTTTTAGACTGACTAGCTAAAACTGGTGTGCTTTCAACACTAAGTGTGGGGCACTGGCATAAATTCATGCCCTCGGGGCCTCTAAAGAGAGTGCCAACTGACTGAAGAGAAGCCAGTTACATATACTATATGAACCATGATTTAATTATGACAAATTAACATATAAAGAGAGAAATACGTACTGCACACTTTTACTTAAATGGTTACCCAGACACCACCTGCAAACTACTTCAACTTTAAATGTAACCACAAACAATGCTAATTCTATAGCTATCAGTAGCCATGTCTAGCCAAATCACAGAAAAGCAGTTAATCATATCATCAAAACGAAACAATGCTCATACTATAGCAAATGAGTTGGCCTTGTAAGTGTAAATACATTAATAAAGCAATTGTTACCATTGGTGCATGTTAGTTTTGTATGTTACCTTTGCTAAGTTAAACTACTTTCTCTCTATTGTAGTATAAATAATAAATCATTGATAAATGTAGGTATCCCCACCCCTTCTTAATCTCTTCTCATTTTTTTGAATCTCTCCCTCGATCTATATCTCCATTTATATCTATATGGAGCCACAATCCAGTTACTGAGTTTTTTAATGCACAATGAGTCACTCTTAACCGAGGATATGAAAATAACAGGACTGACGACATGTGATCGATTGAATAAACTCACTGATACTCACCAATAGCAATCAACCCATAAATGCACAGGGAGAATATGTGAAATTCATGCCAACCCTGGCTGTATGTGGCAAGAATGGGAACTCTGCGCTACCTGCTACTCTGCTCCAACAATGATGGATGGATTAAAAGCCAGAAGTCTACATGACCATCATCATCAAGTCCTTCTGTGAGAACCCTAAATCCAAAGAGGACTGTTTCATTTATGTTAGGTAGATTGCCCAGAGGGGACTGGGCAGTCTAATGGTCTGGAATCCCTACAGATTTTATTTTTTTCTCCAGCCGTCTGGAGTTTTTTTTTGTTTTTTCTGTCCACCCTGGCCATTGGACCTTACTCTTATTCTAGTAATTTTGACTTATTTTATTTTTTTTTACTCTATCTTTTATTTTTCTATTATTCTTCATTATGTAAAGCACTTGGAGCTACTTTTTGTATGAAAATGTGCTATATAAATAAATGTTGTTGTTGTACCTGGAAAAGCCAGGAAAAATGAGCTCCATGAGCATTGGCGATGGCAATGGGAGAGTATGAAGACCACAGACACAGCACTTGCCGAGCCAGTAAATAATCACCTTGTCTGGGGGCTCTTTTAGCTGTACCTTGCATGACAGATTACCAGAACAGCTTGAAGGTTTGCTATAAAAATGTCAACCGAGATTGTGCCTCTGATAAGTTGCCACCAGGAAAAAGAGTGGCATATGGTTTGCCTCTGACCTCACGTGGGCAGAGTGAGAGGGGAATGCATGTCGCTGCTTGGTGGAAGCGGTTGCCGAAATAATGAAAGAATAAGAGATTGTAAAGAGTGTGACTTTTTCAGTTATGGTGCCTAGTTGTCTACAGAACACAGAGAGTAATTCTCATCTAGGCATCAACATTCAGTGTTAATAGCAACCGCACTTGGCGAGGACTTTCCAAGGTGAATCCACATCCTAAACCTGAACGATGCCGCAGAACAAGACAAGCGGCGGATTAAAGTGCACAGTCTTCTTTTAAAATGACTCAAATCAACAACATGTTTTGCTTTTATGTCCATCTTAAAACAACATATGCGACTTTGCAATAAGTGTGTAATCTGAAGACATTTCTTAATAGTCAATAACATTTTTGGCTTTAATGATGATGGGTGAGCTTCCCTACTCCGAAATGCTCCAAAATCAAAAGGTTTTTGAGCGCAGACATGACACCATAAGTGGAAAATTCCACACCTGACCTAAGCTGGTACTTACCATTTTACAAACGATGTCTTCCATCCCATTTTGAATTTTAAGTGGCATGATGCACCACAACACGAACGACAAGCAGGAGGTGGAGGAACCCAGTGGGGTTTTAGGGGCCGGGGGGTTGCATTACCAAAGACTGGAAGGCGAGATAGCAGCTGCTCAACACTTCCAAACTGCTGTGCGGTAGTTCAAAAGTGCTGCGTCGCACACAGCGCACCCGCACAGCTTACACAGAGCATAGGCTCAGAGGTTCTGTTAGTGCAAGTTTGTTATCAACCATCATCACTACCAAACATACGCGCATTACTCACTGTGCTTTTTACTTATTTTGTGTGTGCAGTAACAGTTTTTATCAAAACACAGCATCGCAGGTGGAAGACTGAAAGCCTGCCGTTGTTTAACAGATGATGCAGGTATTCTGCAGACACTACTGGACACAAACATAGTAAAGCTATGTGTATATGGAACTAGTGTTGGATTGTTACTAAACGTTTGACCTCAGTGTCAATACCAGCATTAGGATCTCAATACGAGTACCAAAACGGTTCTGAAGCCAAGGGTGGATAACTCCAAACCCCAGCACCCCATCCTTCTTACTCCCTGGTACAGCAAACACTTGCTCACCTCCCTAGTGAGCTGCACCATCAGCCTGTGCAATCCAAATCACATCGAAGAAATTTGGACTTTGGGGGACCCCACCCTATGAAGTTCCAAGCATGTCAAAGTAAGTAGTTTCATTCTGTGAACTCTACAGAATGGAGAAATAGTGAGAGCCGAAGGAAAGGAGGGGTGGTGGATAAACACATATGGTTGGAGAAGAAAGATGATGTGTACTGAAAATCCAGAAATGATGGTACCACACTGTTTTAAACTGTGCGTTTTTTTGGTACTTGTCTAGTACCAGTATGCTGCACAACCCTATACGTGTTTAGACTTGGGCCCCATCCCAAGATATTTCATTAAGTAAATGCAAATATTCCAGGTCAGGTCAGTTTGGGGAGCAGGTACTGGTACAGCGCATTGCCGTACCCACCACACCACAAAACAGCTTGGGATCCTGGTTGGCAATGGCAGACATGCGGTCCAGTACCACCATGCGGAAATGACCCTCTACCTGCCGCTGCCAGGTGTTACGTGGGTGTCCCCTTGGCCTGGTCCGGCCACTCTGGCCCTCGACAATGAGGATCCTGCGAGCCGGATCACCCTCTGGGAATCGTGACACATGACCATAGTGACGAAACTGACACTCCCGCACAATGCAGGTAATGTGCCTCATTCGGGACTCCATGAGCAACACATACCTAATACCTAAGGATTCTCTGAAGAGACACACACATGAAGGAGTCCAGTCTTCATCTCAGGTCACTGGATAGCATCCATGTCTCACAACCATATAGCAAGACGGGAAGCACCAGACATGGACTTTCGTCCTTTTGCAGAGATATGGGGAGCACCACACACTCCTTTCCAGCAACCTCCTAACCCCCCCCCCCATGCTCTCCCAATCCATCTATTGACTTCATAGGAAGAGTCACCAGAGACATGAATGTCACTGCCGAGGTAAGTAAACCTCTCGACAATATTCCAAAATCCAAAAATATCTGGAAAATCATCTGGCCCCAGGCAGTTCGGGTAAGGGATGCTCAGCCTTTATTTGGTAGGTTTTAGGGCTTTTTCATTTACCTATGGTTGCGTGTACCCATTAGATCCATTGCGAGCATCAAGAACAGGTAAGAATTTTTTTTAATTTAAAATTATTCCTCACTTTGGAACAAAGGTTTGAGGTAAATTCCTATATACCATGATCGACTTTAAATATACATAACTCTTCCTTTTATCATCATCATCAACAGATTTCTCAAGTCCTCTCTATAAAACTTGAAAGGGCATTCTATATCCACTTAAATATTTATGAGATCGATATAACTGAAAATACATACCTATGAATACAGTAGATCATTTCAGCTGCCTTTATATAAGTGTGATCAAACACTTAATATATCAAATTATAAAGAACATTACAACAATTTCAAAAAGCTCAGGTCTTTATGGTTTTAATTAGCTTTCTATGGCCCAGCTTTTGGTCTCCCTGCAGCCCCCGTTGATATCTTTACCATTTTTAAAAAAGGAGCTTTAATCCATGGAGAACATTAACAATTTGTGAAAGTCGTCCGACTTACCGCCTCATACTTGTCTTTGTTGCTTAGCAGGTAACCTGCACAGGTACGTCTGACTAAGAGATGGCGAGACTGACAATAAAGAACCTGAGAAGAGAAATACAGATTAAACTTAATTAATGTAAACGCCGAGGACTTGCAGGATTTATGTATTAAAAGTCTGTTATAACCACCACTAAAGCACCCCCACCCCCCCCCCCAGCGCCATTTGTGATCGATTCACGCAGACTAAACGCTTACATTCCACCCACCACAGAATGACTTCTTTTCCTCCTCCTCTCTCCATTTTGGGGAGAATCCCCTCCGCTTACCTGCTCGGCCACCGCTCTGAACAGACAGGATCCATCCTTGGCCGTCTCCTTGCGATATAAGCCCCGGCTCTTCAAGTATTCATCCATCAACTTTTCGGATTTTGCGCCCTCTCCACCGACTCCCGCTTCCAGTCCTCCGTCCATTTTGCGTCGCCTTCTACTTTGCGCCCTTCGCTTCTTAAGCAGCGAATTCAATGCTTCTCGTCCGTACTAAGCTTGAAGCAAAGCGGCACAAGCGTTCCAGGAAATCATGACGACGGAGACTTTCATTTTCGACGTAACATTAGTAAATAAAATAGATTACAACTAAAAAGTTTGCGTCCTGAAGGCTTGTGGAAAGTCGCTTACTCGACAGCGTACATCCTGTGTAAGACTCTGAACCCCGGCGCACTAAGTGGTCCGCTTTTCTCCGATTTGGGACTTTATTTTCGTTTACAGTTTTGACAACACTTTCACTCGCGGAGCATTACTGCCGCGGTGCATGCCGGGCGATGTAGGCTTCCGAACCACGTGCTTTGCGCGGCACGGAAACAGGAAAGTTATCTTGGGTGAAAAAAACTACACTTCCCATGAGCGAAGGAAATTTACGTCCGCTCAGAACAATCAGTTGCGCGGTGAAAGATCATTTGGCTGGGTGTGTTCGAAAAGGTGACAAACGGTTTAGAATAATAACACTGGGCAAAACAGATCCCATTTATTAAGCGGTGAGGTTTCGTTTGAAATATTATTAATTTAATGGATAAGAAAGGTCAAGTCTCCATTATAAAATTATTTTCTGTAAAAAATGGTACGTGATCACCTTGACAGATAAGCGCACATCCACCTCAATAAAAGAACAAGTGTCCGCGTGGCCGTCCGTTTTTTTTAGGTTTAGGGTGAAAATTAAAAAAAAAATAGGCAAAACGTTGTAGATGAAGGGTAAAACTTTTTTAAAAGAATAATAAAAATACCAGATAGGTGCATTAAACTTTTGTCCCCAGGGAGAAAGTTGGCTTTTTACAGAAGCTCTTTAAATAAACCGATAAATAACTAGATAAAAACACACACACTGTGGTCTGAATACCAGCATAGCTAAAAAGGAAAAAGCTAAAAAGAAAAGAAAACTTCTGACTTGGCAGTCCCAGTGAGGTGCTGTATGGACGTATTGCTGTTGGTATAAAGGAGCCCCCGTAGCGTTACTTGGCACATTTCAGCTGAATAATTCGTTTTTTGAAAGTCCTCAGTGCTGTTGTGTCAGAGAGAAGATGTGCAGCATTGTTCATAATGGCACTCAGTTTTGTTGTAATTCTCTCCTTTGTTACAACCTCTGGGGGTCCAGAGTGCGTCCTAAAACGGAGCCTTCCCTTTTAATTAGCTTGTTAATTCAGTGGACCCCTCATGTTACCAGCCCAGCACACCACAGCATAGACAATCACATTGGTCACCACTGAGTTGCTGAAGATGTGAAGGATGTCACTTTCCACATTAAAGGAATGAGGTCTCCTAAACAAGAAGGGCCTGTTCTGTCCTTTCTTATGGTTCCTCTGTGTTGTGAGACCAGTCCAACCTGTCATTGATGTGGACCCCCAACTACTTGTAGCAGTGCACCATCTGTACATTCACAACATGGATGGTGACTGGACATTGAGGCTCTTTGGTGCATCGATAGTCAATAAGCAGTTCTTTGGTTTTGCTGATGTGAAGTTGCAGACAATTTTCTTTCCACCAAGAAACAAAGTTCTCCTCCTGACTCCTCTCCTCTGCCTCATCCCTCTTATCAATACACCCCATAAGTGCAGAATCATCAGAGATCTTCCGCAAGTGACCTGACCTGACGTATATTTATAGTCGTATATTTATAGTCGGAGGTCTACAGAATGAAGAGAAAAGCTGCCAAGACTGTTCATGGTGGTCCTCCAGCGTTGCTCACACAGTTCTTGAGTCTCACAAACTACAGTCTGCCTGACAGATAGACCATCATCCAGGACCCCACAGGCTCATCCACCTGCATATTTCTGAGTTGACCCCTTAACAGGGATGGCTGGATGGTATTGAAGGTGCTGGAGAAATCAAAAAACAGAATCCTCACAGTGTGGCCAGCTTTGTCCAGCCTTGTGGAGCAGACAGATAATTGCATCTTCCACTCCAATTTGTGTGTTAGGCAAACTACAGTGGGTCCAGGTGGTCTACCACAAGAGGACTCATATACTGTAGTCCAAGATCAACCTCTCAGAAGGTCTATGAGATGTAAGTACCACTGATCTGTAGTGATTAGGTGAAGAGGCTCCTGCCTTCTTTGGAAAAGGAACAATACAGGATGTTCTCCACAGCAGCAGCACTTTCTGAAGCCTTAGGGACAGACTGAAGAGGTGACACCTCAAAGTTGGTCAGCACAGGCCTTTTATCTGGTCCCATAGCTTTTCCTGTGTGTCACCTCCTCGGTTGTCTCCTTACTCAGTCTTCAGATAGCCCATAGTGATGGTCATTAGTGGACTTGTCACTGCCCATTGCATTTAATGTGGTAGGAGAATCTGATGTAATAGGGATGGTGAAGAAGAAGAAGAAGGGAAAAATCAGTTAAAAAATTGGTATTATCTTTGTCTACATCCTCTCTGATATTTCATTTCAAAAATTTAACAAGTTCCGGGAGGAAGCAATGAAATGCAGTGGGCAGAAAAGACTCCCAGAATTGCTTCTGGTGGAATGAGTCTGTGGCTAAAAGTGAAGCAAGAGAGCGCCTCCTGGAGGGGATGTTTTACGATAGCTTTCAAATCTGCCACTATTCTCTTTTCTACAACAGCTTTCAGTGGACTAGTATGGTGCTGAGGTATCACCCGTTGCATGGCTGCACTCGGGTCCTAATCTGGATCCTGAGTTGGTTTGTCGTGTGGTGGGTGTGCCAATGCACTGTATTAGTGCCCGCTCCTAACCTCTCTCTCTCTCTCTCTTCTAGTGGGTCCAGGGTCCATCCTATGGTGGCAAAGGCTTTCCTAATAAGTTTATTCGGGCATTGTGCTTCTTTTGAGCTCGAGTTGCTTCCCCAGGAGACTGCAGCATAGAGCCACCACACTGCCTACTATGGACTGATAGAAGATTTCCAACAGCTTGCAGCACACATGAAAAGCCCCAAGTCTCCTTAGCAAGTCCAGTCTGCTCTCTGCCCTTCTGGTGTTGTCAGACCAGTCCAGTTTGCTGGCACTTGTAGCTCTGCACCACTTACATGTCCTCCCCCTGTATGGTGAAGGGTCTCAAAGGTTCCTTGGCACGTCAGAAGTCCACCACCAGCTACTTTGTCTTGCTGATGTGGAGTTGCAGATTGTTGTCTCTGCACCACAAGACAAAGTTCTCCACAACCTTTCCTCCAGCCCAACTCTTCTCCATTATTAATGCAGCCTACAACGGACAAGTCATCTGAAAATATCTGTAGACAGCAAACGCTGGTGTTGCATGGATGGTGAACAGGAAGGGAGACAGGACAGTTCCCTGAGGTACTCCAGTATTACACACCACCATTTCTGAAACACAGTCCCTCAGCCTCACTAATTACTATCTGTTGGTCAAGCAGTCCATGATCAGAGGAGGCTGTGGGGGCATCAAGATTCAAATACTTGAGCTTTTCTCCCAGTCGATGAGGCAGAATGGCGTTAAAGTCCATCATCAAGTCCTTCCGTGAGAACCCTAAATACAAAGAGGACTGTTTCATTTATGTTAGGTAGAATGCCCAGAGGGGGCTTGGCGGCCCCGTGGCCTGGAACCCCTGCAGATTTTATTTTTTTTCTCCAGCCGTCTGGAGTTTTTTTTTGTTTTTTCTGTCCTCCCTGGCCATCGGACCTTACTCTTTTTCTATGTTAATTAATGTTGACTTATTTTATTTTCTTACTGTGTCTTTTATTTTTCTATTCGTTTTATTATGTAAAGCACTTTGAGATACATTTGTTGTATGAAAATGTGCTATAGAAATACATGTTGTTGTTGTTAAAGGCACTGGAATAATCAAAGAATATGAGCCTGACTGTGGTGGGTGCCAAGTAGGAGTAGACAATGTGGAGCACGGAGATCAGAGCATCCTCAATATCTACGAGTGCCTGATGTATTTGTACTGCGCCCAGTTTAATCATGTTTAGGGGTCTTTTGAAAACTCACCCCTTCTTTATATATTTTATCAATCTACAGAGTGGCTGCTCTTGTACTGAAAAAGAGTTTAGGACCCTGACGTGTGTCTTAGTCTAGTTGTAGGTGTAGCATTGGAGTAGGTATTTTTTGACTCCTCGGCTCGCTTTCTTTATCTTGTTTTCTGTTGCTTTGATACTTGCACCTTCATCCTTGTAACTAGCACTGTAAGTCGCCTTGGATAAAGGCGTCTGCTAAATAAATAAGTAAATAATAATAAGGTGTGGCTTCTCATACAACATCAGAACATAAGAACTTTGGCAAATGAAAGGCGACCATTCAGTTCATTTGTCACTCATTTGTTTAGCTGATAGCTATGCTGTCCCAATGTCTCATCTTAATTCTTCTTAAAAGTTCTCAAGATTTCTTCTTCAACTCCATGTCTTGGTAGTTTGTTCCAGATTCCCACAACTCTTTTTATACAGAAGTGCTTCCTGGCTTCACTCCTAAATGCATTTCCCCTTAAATTCCACTGGCATCCTCGAGTACGTGATTTACCGTTCAGTTGACAGAATTCTGCTGGATCCGCCTTATCAATCAATCCTGAGGATTTTAAAGACTTGGATTAGGTCCTCATCTGGCTTCCTCTGCTTGAGACTAAACAGTTTAAATTCTCTGAGTATCTGACCCCACAAATGCTCTATTAACTGAATGAGTACCGCTCGCTCCCCACAGTCCCACACCAAAATCTTGTGGAAAGCCAGGAAATTGTTATACCTGCAAAAGTGTGGCGATGGGCAACTACATATTAATGGCCAAGGTTTTGGAAAGACCCTATAGGTGTGATGCTCAGGTGTCCGCAAACCTTGGTCATTTAGTGTCAAATCACATGTGAATGTTCTGCTACTCAGATAGATGCAATTGTAGGTCTTCACATTTACAACTTGGGCTGATACAACAGAAGCCTCTTTCTCGTGCCACCATTGCCAAGCAAACACAGCACAAGATGATCAATCTGTGCCAAGTCCCTGGCCTTCTGTATACAGCATATTATCAAACCTGTTTAATCCAGTGTGGTGTCACAGGACAGGTGGGGCAGAGGTAGCATTGTCACCAATCAGGCTGAGACACACGTCATTCTGGGAAATATTCATAAAGGGTTGAGTTTAGTTATGACACACGCGTTACCTTTAAGACAGAAAAACATGGCAAAGAATTATTATTATTATTATTATATTTCCATTATCCCTTTAAATTCATAGTTTTGTACATTTTGAGATGGATTGTGTTTTAAATCTATCTTTATACTGTACATCTATCTATCCATTATATAGTGCCTTTCATATCTATCTATCTATCTATCTGTCTATTGTATATTGCCTTTTCTATCTATCTATCTATCTATCTATCTATCTATCTATCTATCTATCTATTATATAGTGCCCTTCATATCTATATATCTATCTATCTATCTATCTATCTATCTATCTATTTTATAGTGCCTTTCATATCTATCTATCTATCTATCTATTATATAGTGCCTTTCATATCTATCTATCTATCTATCTAT
>JANRMT010062823.1:19158300-19169178 GCA_026402145.1 Polypterus bichir lapradei | reverse complement strand
GATAGATAGATAGATAGATAGATAGATAGATAGATAGATAGATAGATTCTTTATTAATCATTTATAACCATGTAATACTGAAAATGAGGTCATTCCAAAGGGTGCACATACTTTTTCTTGCCACTGTATAATAGTAGAGTATATAAGAGTAGATAAATGGGCTACAGCTGATCCCGGACAAAACCCACCCCCACCTCACCATTCTGATGATTGTGCTCAATTCATACTGGCGATCGATTGTGAATTTACCCTTGGGATTAATAAAGTATCTACGTATCTATCTATTGAAGCTGAACCTGCAGGACCTCTCTAACCCCCCCACTCATGCTCAATTCACCCAGGAGGAAAAGTCTTGACGGTCATGTTTCATTCATCTAATGCTCTGACTTTCAAGTGATCACGCAGTCCACTTTGACGATTGTGCTTGATTCACCAAGTCGAACCACTACGCTCTCCCTGTTCAGATGATCGTGCTAAATTCATGGAGGAGATGGAGGAGACCCCCCCCCCCACCCAGTGGGTCACAAATAAACTGGCATTGTGAAACACCACAAAGGTTGGGAAACACTGCATCATGCCATTTTATTCAAGAGACATGAGCATCTCTAGATTTTGGTATCCACCTGGGGTGTCCTGGAACCAATTCATCCATCCATCCATTTGTAAGATGGCCGCTATATAGCGCCTGACCCAACACAGATTGGACACGGGAGGCACGTGTAATATAAAAAGACTTTTATTTTTCTTCACCTTTGGGGCACGTCTTCCCCGTGAACCCCACAGGCAATACACAGTCCCAAGCACTTATAACCACCAGTAAAGCACAAGCACGTTCTTCTCCTTGGCACCACCACTCCTCCCCAGCAACCTTGTCCTCCTCCACCCGACTCTGGCCGCTGAGTGGTGGTTGCTGGCTCCTTTTATAGTTCACCCGGAAGTGCTCCAGGTGTTTGATCACTGAGGTCTGGCGGCACTTCTGGGTGTGACGAATCTGTTGCCCACATGGGCAACAGCACCCCCCGGTGGTACCTGCGGGACCCAACAGGGCTGCACCCAACTCCAATTCCCAGGGAGCCCTGTGGGGAACCGAGACACTACTCCAGCCCATGGGGGCGGCCATCTATCGTCCAAGGGGGAGGTATTGCACTGTCCAGGGCTGCTCCCCCTGAATATAGTGTGTAGGGGCATCCGGCTGGGCATGGACGCCAGCCGGCTGCCACAATCCATAATCCATCCTTCTATATCCTAACTACAGGGTCACGGGGGTCTGCTGGAGCCAATCCCAGCCAAAACAGGGTGCAAGGCAGGAAACAAACCCTGGGCAGGGGAGCAGGGTTGACAAGACAAAAGAGATAATCGTAGACTTCAGAAAATCACATCCTGCTCACATCCTACTCGGCATCAATGGTTTAGATGGGGAGACTGTTAGGAGTACCAAGTTCCTCGGTGTGCACATAACTGAGGAACCTACGTGGATGCATAACACCTCATCACTAATCAAGAAAGCCCAGCAGAGACTACACTTCCTGAGGCGGCTGAAGCGAGCACGTCTTCCCCCTTCCATCCTCGCCATGTTCTACGAGGCACCATTGAGAGTGTTCTGACCAGCTGCATCACTGTCTGGTATGGCAACTACAACATATCCGACCACAAGCGCCTGCAAAGGATAGTGAAGACAGCAGAGAATATTATTGGGGTGCCTCTCCCTTCACTACAGAACATATTTTACAAACGCAGAGTCCGCAAGGCCTGTAGCATTGAGCAGGACCCCTTGCACCCCTCACATGGACTTTTCAAGAGAAGATACTGCAGCATCAGTGCCAGATCTGCCAGGGTGCAAGAGAGTTTTTACCCCCAAGCTGTCAGACTCCTTAACACCAGGCTGCCCCCTGGGATCTTCCACACGGCCTCAACCACCTCTAAAAACAGAACTTTTATACATGCAGGCCACTGTCCTGCAAAGACGAGTGTGCATGGAGAGATCTCATACTGACCTTTAAGGATTTCGACATTCTTGATATCCTTCTGCTGTGAAACATTCTGACCTGTCATTGTTTACACATGTCAACTATTATCATACACTGATCATTACTGTATTATCTATATCTGTTATTTATTTATTTATTATATTACATATCTATTTACTATATTTATGTATCTAGATTGCAAATACCATACATTGCATCAATGTTCATATTGCTAACTACACGTCAATATTGCTGCTACTTCTTTGTCTTGTCTTTGCACAATGTCTTGTCTTGTTTGTGTTTTAATTTTAAATTTTAATTTTAATTCAATTTTTAATTTATTATTTGCATGTCATGTTCTTACACTGTGGACCCTGAGCTTTGCAATTTCGTCTATCTGTATACTTGTACTGTGGTTGGTTGGCACCCTGCCTGGGATTGTTTCCTGCCTTGTGCCCTGTGTTGGCTGGGATTGGCTCCAGCAGACCCCTGTGACCCTGTGTTCGGATTCAGCGGGTTGGAAAGTGGATGGATGGATGTATACTTGTATATCGTTGAGATGACAATAAAGTTCACTTTGACTTTGACTTTCAAGTTGAGGAATAGTCATATTGCAGCATTTCTAAATAGCTATCACCATTAACAACACGCCCTTCACAAAAGAATGGCCCTACGACTCAAAGCACACCACACATTAACTTTCGGAGATTCTCTTTCATGTTCAACAGACTCCTGTGGATTTTCAGTTCCCCAAATATGGCAAAAATAAAACTTCTAAAGACAAAAAAAAACAAAAAACTAGATACATCAAGCTTTCTAATCCTTTTTACGAAGTCTTTCAATCACATATACTTATATTGACTTTATGGACACTCTGTATTAAATAAAAAAAAGGGTGATCACCAGGATTGCAGCAACTACAGGGGGATAACGCTGCTCTCGGTGCCGGGTAAGGTCCTCGCTAGGGTCATCCTCAATAGGATCCGTGATCACTTGCTCACCTACCAGCGACTGGAACAGTCTGGTTTGACGCCTAAGAAGTCTACCATCGACCGCATCCTGGCACTGAGAATTCTCATAGAGCGCAAATGCGAATATCGGCAGAGTTTCTTTGCAGCCTTTGTCGATTTTCGCAAAGTGTTTGACTCAGTTAATCGAGCTGCCCTGTGGGACATCCTGAGGGTTCGCGGGATCCCTTTGAGGTTGCTGGATATCATGGCCGGCCCCTACACTGGTACTGTGAATGCTGTGCAGAGTGGAGGCAGGACCTCTGCGTTTTTCCCAGTTGATTATGGGGTGTGTTCTGCTCCTACTCTGTTCAATACTTGTATGGACTGGGTGTTGTGAAGGGTCGTGGGGTCCAGCGGCTCGGGGGCATCTGTTGGTGAAGAAAGATTCACAGATCTTGACTTTGCTGACGATGCTGTGATCTTCGCGGCATCAATGGATGATCTGATTAGGACGCTCAAGAGACTGAGTGAGGAGTTTGAGTGTCTGGGCTTGTGAGTGTCCTGATAAAAACCAAAGATCCAGGCCTTTAATGACCTCTTGGGCACGGCCACCAGCAGTGTGTCTGTCTGTGGAGAGAGTGTCGACCTCATTGAGAGGTTTACTTACCTCATTAGTGACATTCACGTCTCTGGTGACTCTTCCTATGAAGTCAGTAGACGGATTTGGAGAGCATTGGGGGGTCATGAGGTCTCTGGTAAGGGGTGTGTGGCGCTCCCAATATCTCTGCAAAAGGACGAAGGTCCAAGTCTTTAGAGTCCTGGTGCTTCCTGTCTTCCTATATGGTTGTGAGACATGGACGCTATCCAGTGATCTGAGACGAAGACTGGACTCCATTGGTACTGTGTCTCTCCGGAAAATCCTTGGGTACCGTAGGTTTGACTTTGTGTTGCTCATGGAATCCCAAATGAGGCACATTACTTACTTTGTGAGGGAGCGTCAGTTACGGCACTACGGCCATGTGGCGCGTTTCCCCGAGGGTGATCCGGCTGGTAAGATCCTCATTCCCCTTAGGATTAATAAAGTATCTATCTATCTATCTATTGTGACGGACAGCCGGGTCCCATGCCCGGCCGGGACGCCTCTACTGCATACGTCCCGGGGGAGCCATCATGGACATTGCAGTACCTTCCCCGGGGCGCTTGGGGGCAGCCTCCCTGGCCGTGGATCCCTCCTCAATCTCCCCCGTGGCTCCATTGGACATGGAGTCCACCACAGCAGCCCGGTTGGGAGATGGGGTGGCCGCTAGGGGGTGCTGCGGACGACCAGCCACCACGCTGGACGGTTTATCAGCCCCACCCGGAGGTGCAATTAAGACCAGTTGGTCAGGCACCTGGAACACTTCCTGGTGGGGTATAAAAGGGCGTGCCTCCCAGCAATCAGGGCCAGAATCGGGAGGAAGAGGACGAGGTTGCCTGGGAGGAGTGGTGGTGCCAGGAAGCATTTGGTTTGTGTGTTTTGTGCTTTGGGACTGTGTTTGGGATGTGTGGCACGGGGAAGACGTGTCACACAGCTGAAGAAAAAATAAAGCCTTTGAGTGTGAACACGTGCCTCTGCGTAGTCTGTGCCGGGTCGGGCCCTATAAAGCGCCTTTCTCACACTATCTATCTATCTATCTATCTATCTATCTATCTATCTATATATCTCATTGTTGGGGACCCGAGTGGCAGGACCAGGCCAAGGGGTCGCTCACGTAACACCTGGCTGTGGCAGATAGAGGGTCATTTCCAGGGGGTAGGACTGGACCGCGTGTCTGCCTGGGGGGTTGCCAACTGGGATCCCGAGCTGTTTCGACGTGTAGTGGGTGCGGCAATGCACTGTACCAGTGCATGCTCCCCAACTTGACTTGACTTAAAAAAAATAGGGCAGGGGGTCAAAATGGTTAAATTAAAGCTGAATTCATCACCACCAATTCAGGCTCAGGTGCCAAGACAGGCCAAACCAGGCCATGTCAGGCTGGCTGGACATCTTGGCAGTTAATCACTTGAGGCAGCGGTGGGATCTGAACTTTGTACTCACCATTTCAGAATGAACAGCGATAAAAAAAAAACAAAAAACAAACAAGTATGGCTTCCTGGAAATCCAAAAAGTCCCCTTCTAAAATACCAGAAGTGAAGTGAAGTCTCCCCTAGTTGGATCACACACGTCCTGCTCTTTCCTTTCAGCTGTTCTGTCAGGAATGTGAAATATGTTATTAATCACTCTGTCTGTGTCGATCTCACAAATAGGCTGAATTGTTTTCATTCGCTTTCTAAATGGGAGCCAGGAAAAAAAAAAATGTGAGTTTGCATAAATTAGAAAAGCTACGCCATATGTTCCTGATCAGTAGAAAACGCTCCTCCTGAACCATACGCTGTGCACCGCACCCGAACGTAAATGTGACAGTCCGTTGGCCTGAAATAACCTGCTCTGAGGAGGTGCCGTTTGAGGGGGTCACAGTTCCCTGTGGGTGCCCACGAAGGCGACTTTCATGGGCTATCACCCTCAACCTGTTTCTACACTCCTCTCTCACTCTCTCTTTTCACTCCTCTAGCATGTTCTGCTTTCCTCTTCTGTTCTGTCGGTGAGTCCCTCTGTACCGTCACGGCTCTTTCCACACCCAGCTATCACCGACTCTTCTGGGAGCCCCACTGACGCTGACCCTTCTGGCTACCCCATGGCACAACTATGCAAGTCTCAGCTCGGTGGTGTCCCCTACTGGATATTCTCATTCTTGGCCCCATTTACCTGTGATGCTCGGTGATCAGAGCACCAAATTATGCTGATCTGGGTGACCCCCTGAACCAGGCCCGCACCTAGTGGGGGGAGGGAGGAACAACCATGACACTTGTCAGGGGCCCGAGCTAGATGGGGCCCGCCCTTTTTTGAGTTTTTTTTTTTTTTTTCTCGAAAGGTCCTTTATTATCAAGAAGGGGCGCGTCGACGTCATACAGCGGTCGCCGGTGGGTACGATCTCGGATCTAGCTGCTTTGAGTTTGAACTCCATTTCCGTCATCCGTCGAACCGTGGGAAAATGCAAGACCGAGAGCTTCAGCGGCATTCTCATAAAGGCTGTCCCGTGTCCGTCATCAAGATAAGATACGCAAGTCGGAATGAGTGCTGTGGCGGTGCGGCAATGTTTATGTTTAGTCTCCACATTTTGCCTTCGCGAATCGCAGAAGTTATTCATTCAATGCTGGACAGTCGCACTCGCAGTCGTGTGAGTATTAATAGTTTGGGCCTACTGTTATGTGCACGCTTAGAGTTAGACTTTACAAAAGCTTATAATTTGGCATTATTTCATTATTATGTGAACAGTGAAGAGAAGCGCCTATCTGCGTTAATTTTGTATTTGGACTTTTGGTCTTAACAGCGGCTGTCATCAGACTCACTCAGCAGTCAGAGACAGGTACGCGTGCTATTGTACAATACATGCATTGTAATTTAATTTTGTTTAGTTCACCAGTCCAGTAACACGGACATGATATAAATTGAGCTAGCGTGTTTTGTTTATGATATATTTCTAATACCACCATAGCTTATCGTTATTTTACATATAGGATCCAGATCATAAAAAGTACAGTATGCCCTACCAACATAAATCTGGGTGCCAGAAGCGAAAGGAAAAAAAAGATGAAGAATTAAAGGACAAAAACTTACTATATTTTATATTCAGAATGGGTTTTTCAGAATAAACTATTTCTAGTTAATCATTGACTTTCAAAACCCTTCGTCAAAAACCAGGTTTTCGAAATTAAGTGGCATTTTAAAATATACGCACATATTTGAAACACGAAAGGGGCCCGAACTCTGTCAGCTGCCTGGGGCCCAGAATTTCCTAGGTGCGGGCCTGCCTGAACAGAAGACCTACCTTAACCTGTCTAGGCAACACAGTGGGGTTTGCAAGATAATAATA
The DNA here is from genome assembly GCA_026402145.1 of Polypterus bichir lapradei. Lineage (NCBI taxonomy): Eukaryota > Metazoa > Chordata > Cladistia > Polypteriformes > Polypteridae > Polypterus > Polypterus bichir. The sequence goes on along the minus strand of JANRMT010062823.1, from coordinate 19,162,308 downwards.
GTAATCTATTATATAAAAAAAATTTGGGACGAGACGAGACCTGGTCAGAGAGAGGAGATGTGACTTTCTCAGAAAGACACTTTCGCGTTCCGCGAGACAAGACTTTGTGCCAAGAGATTTAACCACACCGAGGCCGACAAATAAATGACAAAGAGTAGATGACAACGTAGAACGTCATAAAGAATTCAAAAACATTGGCGCGATACACCTGCAGAGCAGGTTAGAGATAATGGAAGTACGAAAATTCGAAAGTCACAAAAGAATGATAGAAAGCGCTAATTATTACTCTGTGAAATAACGGAACAGTGAAAAGAGATCGAACATATTGTTCAGATTGAAACTTTAAGTCGGAGACATGTAGATCTAGATTCTAGCATGTCATTTAAAGCACATATTACAAAGTTGTCCAAAACATGTTTCTTCCATCTTAAAAATGTTAGGAAATTAAGGCGCTTTGTAAATAAACAGGATTGTGAGAAATTAATTCATGCATTTATTTCTAGTAGGATTGACTACTGCAATGCGGTGTTCACCAGATGTTCAAACTGTTCTCTATACAGCCTCCAGTTAATCCAAAATGCGGCTGCAAGAATTATTACAAGAACAAGAAAATATGAACACATAACTCCAGTTCTTAAATCCTTACACTGGCTCCCGGTTAAGTTTAGGGCAGATTTCAAAATCCTCCTTTTAACATATAAAGCATTAAATGGCCAAGGTCCGGCTTACTTGTCTGAACTTATCATGACTTACAAACCTGAGCGCACATTAAGATCTCAAGATGCTGGTCTGTTTATGATTCCAAGGATTAATAAAATAACAGTGGGAGGTCGAGCCTTTAGTTACAGGGCCCCTAAACTGTGGAATGGTCTTCCTGCTTCTATAAGAGATGCCCCCTCGGTCTCAGCATTTAAATCTCGGCTGAAGACTCACTACTTCAGTTTAGCACACCCTGACTAGAGCTGCTGATTAACTGTACAGACTGCATCTCTTTTGTTAGTCATTAGCACTAAAACATAAGTAACATGATTGTTATAATTTGTTACTAACCCTCACCTATTCTGTTTCTGTTCTCGGTACTCAAATGTGGCACTTGGTGCCACGGCCCACCTGCCAAGTTGTTTGCCTGCCTATGGTAAAGTCATCCCTGGTGGAGGATTACAGGAATCATGGGAAAGAGGGGCCCTTTCATCGGATTGGCTGGCCGAGCAACGTTTCAGCCGTGGAATGGCCAAATGGGGAGGCAGCTTGATGGATGAGGTCTCCAGGACTCTAAAAATATCCAAATCTTATTATGGGATATCATCTACAGTTAAATTCTGCTCCGTGCTTCTAAAATTTGTATTATTATGCTGTATAACGGATTTGTTCTGTTCTGTGTATTGTATTGTATTGACCCCCTTCTTTTGACACCCACTGCACGCCCAACCTACCTGGAAAGGGGTCTCTCTTTGAACTGCCTTCCCAAGGTTTCTTCCATTTTTCCCTACAAGGTTTTTTTGTTAGTTTTTTCTTGTCTTCTCAGAGAGTCAAGGCTGGGGGGCTGTCAAGAGGCAGGGCCTGTTAAAGCCCATTGCGGCACTTCCTGTGTGATTTTGGGCTACACAAAAATAAACTGTATTGTATTGTATTGTAGATCGTCTAATTCGCGTTGCCAGGAGGGGACAGCTCCGTCTCTCAATTAAAAGAATAGAAAATCTTCCTCTTCATAAGGGTGCGCCTCGGGAGCAGGACCTCCAACAGGAGCAGAGGATGTCTGGTGGAGAAGAGAGACAAGGCAGTGAGACAAAAGGACAGCTGCTGTACAGGCTTTTAAATGTCCGAAGCGCCGCAAGAGATGCAGATCACGTGGCACGGCAGCAGCAACAAGCCAGCAGCTGATCGAGTAAAGAGGAGGTGAAAAAAAAATGTATTTGTTTCGCATTTTATCGCCGTTTAAGAGGGGATTTCGGAGGAGTGACCGTATCTCCCTGGGGTCCGTTCAGCCCCCCTCTTCACAACACGAGCGGCAGAGACGCGAAGTGGCTGGCGCTTAGAGAAGGCTGGGGTGGGGAGAGGGCCGAGGGGTTAGGATTGGCGAGTGAAGTGATCAGGGGGCGAAGCCTCCTAGTAATAATAAAAATAATAACACAGGTAGCATGGTGGTGCAGTGGGTAGCGCTGCTGCCTCACAGTTAGGAGACCTGGGTTCGCTTCCTGGGTCCTCTCTGCATGGAGTTTGCATGTTCTCCCCGTGTCTGCGTGGGTTTCCTCCCACAGTCCAAAGACATGCAGGTTAGGTGTATTGGTGATTCTAAATTGTCCCTACTGTGTGCTTTGTGTGTGTGTGCCCTGCGGTGGGCTGGCGCCCTGCCCGGGGTTTGCTTCCTGCCTTGCGCGCTGGGATTGACTCCAGCAGACCCCCGTGACCCTGTAGTTAGGATAAGGTTAGATGATGGATGGATAATAATACAGTAGACTCTCAGAGCATCCTCTACATGTATATAATAATAATAATAATAATAATACATTTTATTCCATCCATTCATCCATCCATTCATCCCTCCATTATCCAACCCGCTATTCCAATTTATTTTATTTTATTTTATTTTGGCTTTGTCCAAGCAGGAATAGGCTCTGTTGAGCATGGAGATCAGAGCATCCTCTACGCATATATAATAATAATACATTTTGTTTCAAGATGCCTTTCTAAACACCTAAGGACCCCGTACACTTAATAAAATATATACACATACACATATACATATATCTATGGAACTGAAAATACAGCAATAAGAATACAGCCTAAGGTCATGTAGTGTAAGCTAATCTAAATATTAATAATTATTTTAATAATAATAATATTAATTATTATTATTATTAACAATAATAATTATTATTAATAATAATTTATATTATATTATATCTGCGGTGGGCTGGCGCCCTGCCCAGGGTTTGTTTCCTGCCTTACGCCCTGTGTTGGCTGGGATTGGCTCCAGCAGACCTCCGTGACCCTGTGTTTGGATTCAGCGGGTTGGAAAATGGATGGAATAATAATAATATTAATTATTATTATTAACAATAATACTTATTATTAATAATAATTGATATTATATTATATCTGCAGTGGGCTGGCACCCTGCCCAGGGTTTGTTTCCTGCCTTGCTCCCTGTGTTGGCTGGGATTGGCTCCAGCAGACCCCCGTGACCCTGTAGTTGGGATATAGCGGGTTGGATAATGGATGGATGGATGGATGGATTATATTATATTTAATATGGGCCTGATAGGTAAACTGTCCAGATGTTCTGAAACCAGGGGTTGAAGGCTGTTTTAGGACCAGCCTCTCAAAGGTCTTCATGATGCGAGAGCAACTGATCTAATGTCTTTGGGATCACGGGAATGTTCTTTCTTTGGCACTGGGACCCCACAGGATGTGGCACCTTCTTGCAGATTGATGGAAATGGAGAACAGGTGTTGTAGGACCCCACAGAGCTTGCTAGCACATGTTTTCAGCACCCTGGGGCTAATTCCATCTGGCCCTGAAGCCTTATTTATGAAGAGTTTTCAAAGCTCTCTGCTCACTTGATCAGCAGATACACACAGTCCAGGGAGTCGAGGGGGACTGGAGACCACAAGGTGTGATGTCTTTGCAGGTTGTGCAGGGTGCAGCTGGCAGATGGAATCCTGGGACTTTCTCAGTTTTCTTACAGTGGCTAGCAGTGTTGATCGAGGACTAAACTGACAAGAATGAGTCAAACCTCAAACCTCTTCAGATCATGAGCTCTGCTCTTGTTCCCTTCCTCTGCACGTTTAACAGCCTGTTTGTAGCCAGTGATTGTCCTTATCCCATTCCACACTTCATGTTTTTTTTTTTATTTTGTGACATGTGCTCAGGTTTGTCTCTGTAGTGGGATTTCCCCTCACGGAGCTGCTTCTTCAGTTCTGACTTCACCCGCTTGATTTCATCCTTATCTCCAGACATGAGGGCTCTCTTCTTCAGATTCAGCAGGCCTTTCAGTTCTTTTGTCAT